>AYEL01084326.1:0-168198 GCA_000484575.1 Olivierus martensii
AATATATAACATTAATCTCAATATTAATGTTATGAAAACGATTAATGTTTCAGGAATAATGATAGTTTCGTTTAATTTAAGAAATTTGTGTTGATGAGGAAACAAATATGGATAATCAACTGAACTTGTTTCTCTATTCGCGCAGACTCAGAGACAGACTTCGGAGTCGACTCCTCGCGTGCGAACTGAACACCGATGTCAGAGTCGATGGAATCGAATTCTCGCGACTCCAGGCTTCATTTGTGCACAACACTAGTAGTGACATCTCAGACTTTTGTCACGGGGCCGACATCGAAAAGGGTCGACGTCTTTCATAATGTCCGATAGTTCGCAGGCCGCTGATAAATCGCACTGTCTACCACTCAAAGCAGTCGTAATGGCTTAGCTTTATCATCAAAAGAACATGCCCTGGCAATGAAAATTGATTATGACGAAGTGATTAAAGATTTCGCTAACCATAAACTGAGGAAGTGAATGAGGCAATAAAAATTCTCTTTATATTTAATGTTTGTATTTTGTATGGTATGTAATATATCGAAAAGCATAACATAATTTATGGATGCTCCCAAAAATAAAAATAATAATAATAATATCTTTATTACTGAAAAATAAAATACAATAAAATAAAATACAGAACTTAATTGGGACAGTAGTAGAAAAGATATTTCGCAATTTTTGATATATTTTAGGGATTTTTCAAAGTATGTCAACACTGTGTTCACTATTATTTGGCCACACTAGCGTGATGCGAATCAGTTATCTATCATCATGCTTCTGGAAGTATGCGTCTGCTTAAGAGTCTACCATTACTTTATACTGTAAAAAGTAATATTCATTTACAGTGTTGATTTTATTTTAAATTTTTAAATCTTTGCCAAGATGCCAAGAAATGATTTTACTCTTTCATGTAAAATTGCTTTGCTGGATAAAATTAAAAGCCAGTCATTTACTATAAGCCATCGTAGACTCACTAATATAACTGTTGTACCAAAATCTACCATAGTACATCTCCTACAACAAGAAATCAAGTGCATGAGGAGTGGGCATTACAGAAAGAAATTTCAGGAACATCTAAAAGAAAGTTTGATGGAAAGGATCCAGAAGTTAAAAAACCATTAGATCAATGGTTTCTACAGTTAGTGGGCAAGGCCTGAATATCAGCGGCCCACTGTTGAAGGCGAAGTCAGAGGATATTGCTAAAAAGCTAATAATTTAGGTATCTATTTTAATAAAGCATTAAAATAGGTACCTAATTATTATTTTTTCCTACATTTGTTTATTTACCTACTTATTACATATTTTATTTTAGAATTTATTATTAGTTCATTTAATTGGGGCAGCTGTTTAATTGGTCCAAAATGGATTAGTCCCAACATGTCCCAATTAAGTGGAATTGACTGTATATATATTACAAGATGTAATAAATATATTTGCCTACTGCAGATTGTTTTCTGTTATTATAAACAATTATTTTTTATAATAATATATAATATTAAGAATACAAGAAAAAATATAGAAACATTATAATCTAATCAAATTGGCATGATACAGTGAAAAAACTAATTTTTATAACTTTCTCTTTTTCAATTTGTATTAACTCTAAGGCAATTTTGGTCACAATATTATCATAGAGAAGAGGATGGATTTAAAAAAAATAACTAATATTTATTTTTTGTAACCATAGATTAGAAGGATAGAATCATTAGATTGATTTAATAAATACTAATTAAATTAATTATTAAAAAATATTTTTTTTTCCAAGTTCCAGAAACTATCTTAAAATTACTATAAACCCTCTTATTTGTCTTTTATTTTCAAAATCTATACAGTTGTTTCCAAATATTCATCCAGAATGGAAATATTTGAAATTAATAAGATCATCTTTATCATCAACATTGTATTAAACATATATCAAATATATTCAATACTGTATTACAGTCTATGATTTTTTAGTTCATTTTTATACATAATTAAGAAATACCAGATACCACTTTTCTTTATTAGTCTGTTCATAAGAGAATCTACAGTACTTTAATCTCTGTTATACAGCAACAGTCACTACTAACAGACATATATTAAACATTAATCGTGTTATTGTATTTGAGATGAATGTTTTTAATATAATATGATATAAACTAAAAAATTTTGAATCATTTAAAAAAAGCAGAATTATAATTTATTCTGAAAAATTTTACATCTTTTAATCAAGTTTTAAATTTATAATTTTACTTATATGTAAAACTCCTTTTATGATATATGATATAAAGATGAAATAAAAGATAATTATGATTCATATAAACTGTTACTTTAGCAAATTATTAGTCAAAATCTTACTTTTAAACTTCATGATCAAATAAGTTGTTATTCTATATTTGGAAAGAAAAGTCTATTTGCAATAAAATACTGGGATTTTTATAACAGATCAAATTGACAACTAGGTCCCAAATCAAATAAAATAAAATCTGAACTAGCTTATAGGACTTAAGCTAGTTCAGATTTTATTTTATTTGATTTTTATAACTATCATCTTCTAGAGTACATAGTTTTTTTATAAGTTTTCTGAATGAATGAATGTCACAGAGCATTCATTATACTTTTAATATGTACCATCAATTATAAAATATTTTAAAATACTTTTCTCATTTCTATAATTTCTATGAATGACTGTTACAATCTTAACTATAATATTCTGCTATATTTATAATTCCAGAATATGTTTAAAACAATCAAAGAAATAACTATTAAACAAATTCTAAGTACACACAAGCAATCCAATATTTTTATAACATAAACATTTAAAAAAAATACTGGACTGTTTATGTGTGCTTAGAATTTGTTTAATAGTTATTTAAACACTGAAGAGAGCAGTTAAATTTTTTAATTTTTAGTTTTATTTTGTAATAATCAAAGATTCTATAATCTAAAACTACTTTGATTTGTTCATTACTAATTGGCAGACGTAACATTATTTCATTCAAAAGTGATTTATAAATTATCTAAGTTCATGAAATGAAAATAAAGTGAGATTATAAAAGGAAATTGAATAAGAGAGTAGAAATATTATAGTAATGATTATAAAATATTTTGCAGAGATGTTAATCTTAAAACTCTGCAAAAATGAATAATAGAGCATTAGTCATTATATTAAGAACATTTTTAAAATTTTATGACACAGCAGCATTTTCATATATAAAAGATTACAAGTAAAAAATATCAAACACTTCTGTGTCCCTAAATCAAAGAAAAATCTACTGATGCATCTTTTCTCTAACTGATTTAAAAATCAAATAATTACATTGCATATTTAACACAATACAAACATTCAAGTGAAAAGCAGTAAAATAAATGCCTAGTTCATTGTGTTCTGATAAGTTAAAAATATTGATATTTTATCTTCTCTACTATATAATATATACATATATTATATAGCAATATGTATTTATATATAAATATAGATACATATTATCACAATAGTCAGCCACACAATCACATTTACTATCAATCTGAAGTTTTTATGACAAAAGGCATTTTTTATATATTTTTGTGTATGTATATATATATATACATATATATATATACAATATTGGGATACATTTTTCAAAATGCATTTTGGATTATGACCTCAACTATCACATTTAGATTTTTCTAGTATTTATACCATTAAGGATTTCATAAAAGCTTTGGTGGAAACACCTTCAAACATTACTTATTTATGGTGATAAAACTGCTGCAATTACAGACATAGGTGAAAATAAGTTATGTCTGCAACTATTTAGAACTCTATATTTATTTACATATAAAATATATTTCAATATGAACAAAATTGGCAACAATTATTTATATTAATTTTAAAAATAATTTATCTTATCAGAAAATATGGATTTAACATCAACAGGATATATTCTTTTATCTAATTTATTACTATTATTATTGTTTATATACTGAAAGTTTTTAAATTTATTATTAACAGAAGAAAATTAAATTTCTTATAATTGTTAAACATTCCTCAAACGGAAGCAGTATATAATTACTAGCTGAAACAATCAAAAATTTCATTAGCAAAACAGTTGAGAATATATAAATTTCTTTTGATATTATAAGCAAACAATTTTTATAGTAATTATGAGCTAATTTTGTATGTTCATTACAGTTTTGATTGTTTGATTCTAGTTTGCAAATCAATATTAAAATAAATTTATAAGCAATGATATGCAGGTGAGCTGATATTTAGAAAAAAATATAATCATCAAAGACAGTGTATAAATGAATTATCTGATTATTATTGTTATAAAATATAAAATAGAATATCATTAACATATAATCTGGCACATTTATTCTAATCATATATACACAATATGCTTTTTGTGTTCACTCATTATCTGATAATTTGAAGACTTAAATTTCACAATTTTCTATTCTGCATATTTAATACTGAAATAATAAAATATGCCTCTAATATCTGTTCATTTTAAGTGAATCAAAAATCACAAATTAAGATGCATAAAAATTCTTTCTTCTCAATTAAAAATTTTTTAATAAAGCAACAAATCCATTATTAGAATTAAGACAAGAAGAATAATGCAAAACAAATATTTACATTATTCCTACTGGTTTGTTTTAATAACCAATCAAAATAGGACAAATGTATGAATTATTTTTATTCAAGCATGTATTTTAAAGTTGTGAAAATTTCTTAATATTTATTAAAAATTGAAAGATATGTAAGAAAGTTTCATTGAATCTTACAGCAATTTCAGATGAAGTCAAATATTTTATGAGGAAATTTATTAAATCATTGAATATATGTATATTTTATGCAAAACATTTCAATTTTTGGTCAGTAATATATTTATTAAATCTGAATTTATTAAATTTTCAAACCCTTCTAAAATATTATGAGTAAATTCAATATATTAAGTAAATTCAGATCATTTATATTTTTAATACAATTTAATAAAGTATGTAACTGTGAATGAAATTTATAATAATAAGCAATATATTGTGGCATGATACATCATTTTAACAAACTGATAGATATTAAGTAATCATTCAGTTTATCAAAAAATCTTAAATATAAAAATTAATTAGCATAGCATCTAAATATTTCTTGCAAATCTTACTATATTTATTTAAAAAAAATTTCATATCAATACAGATTTCCAGATGTCTGCAATAAGCATATCAAATTAAATGTGACAGACTATTTAAAAAATAAAATCAGATTTTAAATGTCTTATGTATATTATTAAGCTTACATTGATTACAATTCTTATAATGAATTAATTGAATTTATTTTTTTTTATATTAGCATTTAAATTATTTTTTGTATTTTTACTGTTCTCTCAGCATCTAAATTACTGCATATCATTGGCTATAATAAATAAAATGTATTTTTGAGTATATCATAATTACTGTAAAAAATTTTTTTTGTTTGTAAACATTATAAAGTTTTTCTAAAACAAAAACAATGTTAATTAAATATATTTTAACTAACTGACAAACAAAAGATATCAAAATGTATATTACAAATGAACTTTTTCATAATAAATAAAATGATCTAACAATAATTAAATATAGAATATCTAATATTTTGTACTACTAATAAATGCTTCATCAGGTTGTTTTGCTTATGAGTAAATCTGAAACTGTTATACATATATTATACATATTGAAACAATCATACAAAAATTTATTTCCTTGGGAATGTATTAATAGATTTGCTCATAAGCAAACAACTGTAGGAATATTAAAATTGATACAAGAAATAAAAGAGCATTTTTGAGTATTTTAAACAGAAAATTCATCAAAAATTTGAACAAAAAGCTTAAGCTAGAATATAAATAAATAAATTAATCATATAAAATAAAATTTCTGCTTTTATATATATTATGTAAACAATATCAGAATAATTCCAGAATATACTATTGACAATCTTTTACATTAATTACATTTTCATTGCAAATATACTTTTAGTGGCAAATGCAACAAATGTTGAAATAAATCTCAAATACTTCATGCATGATTGTCACCTTATTCAATATAACATGGAATACATATAGATTCTAAAACAGGCAAAAATTTTCATGTTATAAAAATAATTGAAATAAATATTGTGTTAAATATTTACGATATGTAATGACTAAAGTACCCTGTTTAAAATACTAAGACCATCACATTCTGGAAATGTTATCATTACGACCAAGTAAGAAATAGGTGAGCATTTCTCCTTTTCCTTTTACTTTTATATATCCTCTGCGTTCTAAAGGATATCCAAGAGCTTGTAGTATTGTATAAATATCATGAGTTACCTATAAGCAAAATAAATATATTATATATTTAATATATTTAATCAGTTACTGTTGACAAATATTTTTAATTTTAAGCTTTATAAAATTATACACTATTTAATATATTTTTGCATTTAAATATTTTTACTGTATACTGGTCTTCATACACACTTTTATGTCTTATCTTATTGTTCTAATAAAATTATATTCATGTAATTAACATACACAAGATGGACACAGTCATAATTATTATAGGAGAAAATAGATCAATAATAAATGATAAGTAAAAATAGAGGCAAAAATATAATCAATATTTATTATTTAAATAGTAATTAAATGATATTGTATTTTTTTTATACTAATTAATGAAATATTTGATACAAAAATAGATCAAAAGCCTTCAAAACAGAGATGTGTGTGATATTCAATCTCAATAGTCAGCAAGTACAACTATGTCATGCTTATGTGATATATTAGTGTAAAAAAACAAAATAGTGTGAGAAATTCTTGGGGCCCATTATTCGCACTAATGGAGGTCTACATGTATTTGTAATTAATTTGTATTAATAATTTACAACATATAAAACAATTTGTAACTATCATTTAATAAATGTAATGATAAAATTCATAAGATAAAAATATGAACAAAATAGAATAATTTTTTTTAATCTGTTAAATATTCAAAAAAAATTTTTTACTTGTATTTTGCCTGATTCTCCAGTACTATCCATTCTACTTGCAACATTTACTGCATTTCCCCAGATATCATACTGAGGTTTTTTGGCTCCAATAACTCCTGCTACAACTGGTCCCACATTTAAACCTACAAATAAAATATTAAGTTCAGAAATTTCATCAACAAATAAAAAATATGTGCTCAAATAGAAATAAAAATTTCTTTAATAATAAAATTAATCCTGCACTTGAAAGAGAAATACTTTATTGTACTAAAGGAACATTTCTGACTATTTGGTTTACATCAGTTTAGAAGCTGATGTAAATAATATGATCAAAATATTCCATCAGTAGTAATAAAGTATTTTTCTGTGAAATGCTGGATTGGTATATATCAGGGGTGGCCAACAGGTCAATCGCGGGATGATTTGTAGTCGATCTTCATAAGTTATCGGACTCTCTTACTATATAGTGCCTTCTCCAGACAACTAAAGACAAACTTTTGCTTTATTGCTGAGTATGGTGTAAAACAGAATAGACGGTAGCAGCAGAGCATTTAGACAAAATTCTAAATTTGCCCACAATGCCAACATGGTGCCTATGAATTGACAATTGTGAGAGTTGAAGTGAAGTATTGTGTCTGAGATTTATGAGTAAAATAAAAGGAAAAAACCGTTGCCGCTGATGGATATCTTGTTTTGGGCTAATGTCACTTTGGGATATGTGGTTTTGGCTCCTATCTCTACTCTCACCATCAAACAAAAATTTCGAAATAGATCGCAAACTCATTGTTAACATATTAAAGTCAATCTTAATTACAAACAAGTGTAGATTGTGAACTCATTGTTAACATATAAAGTCGATCTTAATGACAAACAAGTTGGCTACTCCTGTCATATATTATTATTATTAATCTACAGAGGCAGAATATTTACAATTATTGAATTTTCCATATTCTTAGGTAAATTGAGAAAACTAATTTAATCAGATATCTTGAAATGTAGAATAAATTAAAAATTGATAAGAAAAGTTAAAGTTGTCAATAAATTAAATTACCTTTCCAAACATTTTTTATTCGAAATTCTAATAAAAATTTGTTAATGCATTAAATTCAAATAAAGCAAACAGATATTCTGGTTATTCAGTTAATTCAAAAAATTTCCATGTATATGCACATTAATAAATGAATTGGATAGATATGAAAATTTAAGGCTGCAACTGATATTTTTGAAAAAAAAAATTTTTATTTAATTATGTTTTGCAAATATTCATGTATCTCTAAAATCATAAAACTGAATTATATAAATTTTATTGAATTCACATTCAGTTCCCAATTTATCAATTAAATTTTAATGCTAATTTGTTATCTGCCTTTAAAAAAGAAAAATCAAATTTAAATTATTAATATGAAACCTATTTGCAATATTTGACAGAAAAAATGAAATACAGGTAGTTCTCGTTTAATGAGTTCCTGGGTTTACAAGCTTTTTCAAATACAAAGTATCAAAAATCAAAAATATGAACTTTATTGCAATAAATAAATGCTAAACATTTATTAAAAAAAGTATCAATATTTCAAATCACCTACATAGCTATACAATACAGTATGATTGGGTATATAGCAAAAACAAAACTGCTAATAAATCAGAAAAATCAAAATCGCAGCCAAAAAGCAAAAATACTAGCATATTATGTAAATAATTTCCATTCCCAGTTTCTGCCTAAGGCAGTAATTCATTTTTACAAAAGACCATCTATTTATCTATTAATAAAATTCTAACATTTATATGACAAATAATTTCATTATTATTATAATTTGCTTGATTTTAAAGCCCACAGCCACATAGGTGGGCCATACGTTTATGACATGAATCATCAAGCAATTCTCTGTTTACCATCGGGCAGTGTAAGATTTTAAACTGATATTAGTAGATTCAATGTAATAAATTGTAATAATTTTCCCACTGTAACATGTATTTAAACAAATAGCTAAAACATTTTCGCGGGCCGTATAAAATTGCTTGGCGGGCCGCCAGTTTTGAGAGCACTGATCTATAAATCTCAAACTGACAGCCTGCGGGCCGCAACCAGCTCACAAAGTACCGGTCAACTTTGATCTCCTTAATATCAGTTGTAAAAACTTTATTACCTCTCTCGAGGCATTGTTTATAAAGGGTTTTGTAGTTTAACAGGGTAAAATTCTTAGCCAGGCCAGAAAGGTCATTCAAAAATTCGTCTAACGATTTTATTGGTTTGGTTAGCTTCTCTTTGTTCTTAGGATTACATAGCTTGAAAGAAAGCAGATTTTTAACAAATTATCATCATAACATTGATTTAATATCATGTTCTAACATTAAATACTGTATGTACTACTTGATATTTGGAATATTCGTTTAATATATATATATTCTAACATTAGCGATTTAATATTTAGCAGAGTGTATAATTATTAATATCTTGTAATATTATAAAAGTTAAAGCACGAAAAATATATAATTATACGTATATAACAGCATAGCTGAAAACTGAGAGGCCCCGCAAAAATGTCGATGGGCCCCCTCTTTTTAATTGATCGATATAATTATTTTAAACGCTAGCTAAACTCTGTAACGAAGGGCGTCGAAGTGCATTTATAATAATCGTCGGCGTAAAAATGATTTGCTTAAACGTAAACCATCAAAACCCAACTCTGGGTGTCAACGTAAAAAAAGCCTAACGCAAAACTAACACCTGAAACTTTATACAGGTGAAAATAATTTTATTATATATCCAAATTGTAAAACTTTTAAACAGATCTACTTTGATTTAAATGAAAGTAATTTTATTTGGACAAATTAAACAACAATTAAATACATCAGAAGATATTTAAGTTTACATACTGTTACGAAATTTGATATTAATGATAGTTTTAAAGTAAATAAAAACAGATTTAATATATAAAGGGACTATAAATACAGTACAATATATGCTTTTTAATAGATACTAAAGAAATAAATATACAAGTTTTCTATTAAATAATGTCTTGTTTATATAATTGTTGATAATGGTTCAATTTTTCTTAGTGCAGATCCAGTAATACTACCCTATCCTTCAAGAACAATAACATTAAATATCCGTTAATAGGATTATTAACATCCATTTCATATCTTTTATTACACATTTATATAATAGAATTTTAATTATAATATAGTATAAATTATTTCAGTTGTTTATATTGAGACGAAAATTGTCTCATTGACATTTGTCACTTCTAAACTACCTTCCTTTCGAACTGAACTTTGTCCCAAAATCTTTTCACGGCCTCTCGTTGTTTATTTTTCCGGTGTCTCCTGGAATTAGCAGTCTAGACGCGAGCTGGATATACAGTATAGACTATAGATCAGTGGTAGCCAACAGGTCAATGCAGGACTATTTGTAGTCGATTTTCGTAAGTTATCGATGACTCTCTTACTGCCTTTTCTAGACAACTAAAGCCAAACTTTTCCTTTTTGCTGAGTATGGCCCAAAACAGAATAGCCGGTAGCAGTAGAGCATTTTTGAGTATGGCCCAAAACAGAATAGCCGGTAGCAGCAAAGCATTTAGACAAAAATTGTAAATTCGCTGACGATGCCAACATGGCGCCTATGAATTGACAGTTGTGAGAATTGAATTGAAGTATTGTGTTTGAGATTTATGAGTAAAATAAAAGGAAAAAACCGTCGCCGCTGCCGGATATCTCGTTTTGGGATATGTGGTTTTGGCTCCTGTCGCCGCTGCCGGATATCTCGTTTTGGGATATGTGGTTTTGGCTCCTATCTCTACTCTCACCATCAAACGAAAAAATTTCGAAATAGATCGCAAACTCATTGTTAACATATTAAAGTCAATCTTAATTACAAACAAGTGTAGATTGTGAACTCTATTAACAAACAGTATAAAGTCGATCTTAACGATAAGCAAGTTGGCCACCCCTGATATACGATCTTACAGCAGTTCCTGTATGTTGTTTGCCATATCGATTGAATAAAGCTGTTATACTTAAACTGTTTTTTCTACAACTTTTATATCAGTTTAAAATAATTTTCTTTGTTATTTAGTTAATAAAAAAAGTAGCAGTAGAGCATTTAGACAAAATTCTAAATTTGCTGACGATGCTAACATGGCGCTAATGAATTGACAGTTGTGAGAGTTGAAGTGTTGTGTTTGAGATTTATGAGTAAAATAAAAGAAAAAAAAACCGTCGGCGATGCCGGATATCTCGTTTTGGGATATGTGGTTTTGGCTCCTATCTCTACTCTCACTATCAAAAGCAAATTTCTAAATTCGCTGACGATGCCAACATGGCGCCTATGAATTGATAGCTGTGAAAGTTGAAGTGAAGTATTCTGTTTGAGATTTGTGAGTAAAGTAAAAGGAAAAAACCGTCGCCACTGACGGATATCTCGTTTTGGGATATGTGGTTTTGGCTCCTATCTCTACTCTGACCATCAAACGAAAAAATTTCGAAATAGATCGCAAACTCATTGTTAACATATTAAAGTCAATCTTAATTACAAACAAGTTGGCCACCCCTGATATATAGCATACAACATAATCATAATGCAAATAATCGCACATAAATAACAAGATAATAAATCGTTGCTGCTGGATATCTCGTTTTGGGTAATGTCTTTTGAAATATGTGGTTTTGGCTCCTATCTCTACTCTCACCATCAAACGAAGAATTTCGAAATAGATCGCAAACTCATTGTTAACATATTAAAGTCAATCTTAATTACAAACAAGTGTAGATTGTGAACTCTGTTAACACATAAAAGTCGATCTTAATGACAAACAAGTTGGCCACCCCTGATATAGATGATTGGACATATAGTAAAATATATGTTTTTCTCTGGTTTCAAGAAAAGTCGTTCAACATAAAAAGGTGTCCAACTTGTCAGGTTTTACTGTATTATGAAATTCTTCACATTTTGCTATTACAGTATAGCATAATTGCTGATATCCACATTTTGAATAATTAATTATATTTGTGAAATATATTACAAAATTCATTCCTGTTTCATTATATGATATAAATATTCTTGATTTTTAAAAATAAACATCAAAAGCTTTTCTTCAATCAAAAACTAACCAGATTATTTTATTTAAAACAACAAAAAATTGGAAAATGTCATAAAATTCCAGTCCGTTGTGGCAACTTAAATTTGACCCTGTTGTATCCTTGCCAGACAGCAGTGTGTTAAATGAAATTTTATAAAGATTTCTTGAATTTCACAATTAAAAGTTTACTATTCATTAGGAAAGTTATAAAAAAATCAAATTTTATATATAACAACAATCAAGCTTTTTTATACAATAGCAAAGATATCGGCACCACAAGCACAGATAAACTGATGTGGAAATTTTATGGAAAATTTGAACAATACAGTTTTAAAATTTCTGTATGATATATAGCTGTGGACAGATTGTGTAATTGATGATAGCTGTATATGATAAAATTGTAGCATTCAAAGTATTAAAATTTAGTATGTATTATTTTTAATAAGATTAGATAGGGTTTAAGATATGGTTATGACTATATTTGTTAGCATATGAATTACAGCTTATTATACTTCATATAGATATATAAAAAAATATGATGACTATTTGTTCGCAATAAATGAATTAATCATATTTAATAATTTTAATTTATATATAAATATGGTAATTTTATTTATCATGAAATTTGTAATGACACTGAATTAACCAATTGTAAGATATGTTAGATATTTTAATTCACTTCTGTAATTTTAACAGTATTAAGACTAAAAATCAGAGAATACAGTAAAGATTAGAAAAACATTAGAAATTGATATTTTAAATCTCTGTTTGAGTTAATTATATCTGCAATTTTATTCATTTATATAGTTTTACGATATTAAAATAACATATGACAGTACATTGGTATTTAAAGATATTATTAAAATTATAGTTATATTAATACTTTTTAACTGTGAATATAAGTTCTCAAAGAATGTTGATTGCAAACTTGAAAACATTAATTTGAGTGATTCTTTTTCAATTTTTGTTTACTTGTCCTGTAAATTTATAGTCATTGTATTCTGCTTTATTTATGTAAGAATTGAAATTATAAAGAATTATTGGAGTATTGGAAATAAATCAAAATACATTTATGAAAATCAATTTAACACTGCTAATTATGATGATAAAATTTATTTTTAAACAAAATAATGGAAAATATGTTTTTTTTAATAATAAAATAAAATAGAAAAATTTTTGAGTACCACATATTTTATTTATTAACAATAAATACAGAACAACATAACATATTAGTCAAACCAAATTCTTGAATTTGATCAAACAGATTAATGATGATAATAAATCAAGCAAATGCTCATATATACAAGATTAACTATTGTGATTTATGTTAATTATGAAAAATTCTTATTAAAAATAAAATTGTTTCTATGCATTTTTCATAGAGGTAAGATTGTTAATTTGAATTACTGTTCTCTCATATCACTTGAGAAATACATACTCATATCAAATACTATTTTGAAATACTTTACAGAAGTGTTTCGTATTGAAAATTTGTATTTATTCAAACTATAGTTCACCAGAAAGTTTTTCTCTTATTCATTGTTCAAAATGCTAAATAACAAAAATTTATTTTAAATTACAGTAATACTCCAGAGTTATGTAATAGGTGGAACTGGGAAGCATAATGTAAGCCGGTACCTATAGATTTCCAAATCTATTTTCAGATACATATGTATTAGGTTCTTAACTGGCTCTTTCTAACCAAGAAAACAATAAATTATAAAAGTTTATAATATGTAATTGTAATTAAAGACTCTTAATGTTGGCCACCCCTGCACTAGATTGTGGAATTCTCCTTCTTTAAAAAGGCGAGAATCTATTGACGGCATCAATTTATTATAATTAAAAAGAAATTGAGACAAATAGCGATAAAACCAATCACAGCTTTGCGGGCAGTATTAAACGGGAAATGTCTATATTATAACTTAATCACATCAATAGAAATAATTTGCTTCTCTCCAAATCACCGAAGTATGTGGTGCCATCTGTCGGTTATTATTTATATTAAAATATATATAATACTAAATAAAAGTGTACAGAAGTTTTATATAAATTAATTACTAAACTATAGATGGAAAAATAGCGAAAATAATTCAAATTTTAGATTACTGTATTTAAAAATATCACATTTTGTTATAAATTTATTATTGCATTATTTAATAACAAGATGTTTTAATTATACATATTACGCTACTTTAAAATTAATTAATTGAATACGATTTCTATTTTACGGAATTTTAAATAAGAGAACAAAATTTATTTTCATTTATTTATTTACTTTGCTATTAGATGGCGTTAGTATATAGTTGCAATGCTGTATTTGATTTTAGTTCAGTTAATTAAAATTAATTATTTATTCACTAATTAAATAATATTATCTGTGAAAGAATGAATCATTTATAAAAAAACGAAATACATTTGAAAAATATATTTATTTTCTAATTTAAATAATTAAATATTTAGGCAGTTACGCAAAATATGAAGACAAGCAAGCAATCAGTTATTCTGTACTGTATTTATATAATTTAATATATATAATTTATTTCATTTTTTCTAATAATTCCTAAACTACACAGATATTTTTGAGGAAACGAAAAGAAAATTTTCATAATTTTACTAGTTATACTCAAGCGATTTAAATTCTAAGCCGGACATTGGATTATTAATAAGCTACATATCTAACAGACTGCGAAATTCTTATTGTTAAAAAGTTATATATTTGTCATTTTCTTTGAAATAATATACAGCTAATGTAATATATTTAATATGCTTTAAAATGCCCCGACATATTAATAATGAATATAACAAAAACAAGCATAAAATAAAGCCTTATAAAATAAGGATATGAATTTTCTTTCGCTGCTGAATCCAGATTTTGGATCAAACATTTGAGACTGACATTACTTGATATAAGTTAGTACATTTGCATACTATACTGGTATCTCCAGTTCCAGTATAAAATACTATCAGATAATATTTACTTGATAAAGTTATTGTATATTTTTCATTAGTCTGTTTATTATTTTAGATTTAAAAAAATCAACTGACAACTTCCAAATATTTGGTTTTTCTTTAATAATAAATAGTTTTATATATGAACAGTATAATGCATTAAACTTAGTGGCGCCATCTTATGGTGCAAATAAACAACTAGTTACAACTTAAAAAATGATGTAATATTTACGTGTTCACACTGGCAAACTTCAAAAACCAGATTTGAAAACAGGATGTTAATTAAGTCGACCTTATTATAAATTAAATTTTTAAGAGGTTACTGTAAATTCTCTAATAAGATCGGCGACTTATTATGACTCATGTTTTGCAACATAATTTACATGGTACAGTGTATTGTAAGTAAGCGATGCGGACGGACGTGACGACGAGCAGCACATTTACACAACGTTATGAATCCTATAGAGCGGTCGCCGACACGGCACCTGCCGAGGTCCAAGTGACGGATGGACCATGAACGTGATGGCTAAGAAGCACGTATGTTCTCTTTTTGCCAAAACTTTGCTTTTTCTGTTGCTGGTAGACATATTTTCTGTTAGTCGAAATATAATTCTGTTGATGCAGTTCAGCCTCTCGAGATGAGAAAATGGCTATGCTGCAGGGAACGATGCGGCCACTTACAGGCCCAACTGTCAGATAAGAAAATTGCTATTGTATAGTTCATTTAAATTACACGGTGAATGACACCTTAATGCGTTAGTTAAGCTTACGGACAATAAAGAAAGACGTCTCTTCGGGTTTGCATCTTAATAGTTTTCTCGGTGAAATTAATGTGGAATGTCGAGTTTAAAAAATAAAATTACATAAGTGCAATAAGCAAAAACATATAAGTAAAAATTCAAAATTGATGATACGTACAATGAGATTTCTTTATTTTAGCAACACAATTTTTCTGCTATTGGACTTCCCGTATCTAACAGAAACAGTTCTAAGATCAATCAATCGTGGTTCAAGGACGTCTGAGATCGGAGAAGATTAGACAATTAAGAGAGATGCGATGGTTCCCGCCCACTGACTGAGTTTTGGATGGAGATAGTCAGATTGACTCAACCTCTTCATTGTGAGGTGTTTTTCTATCATATGTGATGGACTTAATGGGCAATCTAATGGATAGATTGGGGAGCTTTTCTTTGATTCCTTAGATGATTAGTATAATTGCAGCCAGACAGAAACTGGAATGATATATACTATTAGCTATTTTCTATTTAATGATTTATAAACCGTAGATGGGTGTCAAAGAAGTTTCCAAATCAAAATATGAATATATCTATATATATTTTTAATGATCACAGCTTAAACAGCTCAAAACTAATTAAATAATGGCAACAAGAATTTGTCATCATTATTCATAATTTAATGAATTTATTTAATTACATTGCATGCCATAAACGATTTTCTGATTGGTTATCACCCGGCAATGAGGGTATCATTTTGGGAAGCAGGTGCCGATTTCTTGACTAAAGATATCCATCCATCAAAAAGTACAAGAGATTAAGCTGGATGCGGCAATTACGTAATGACCCTTTGTCTGCACGAGTCGATAGAGCATGCGCAGAAACGTAATTTAGAGGCCCAGACTGTTATCCCTCTTGTTGGTCCATCCCCGAAAATTGGAATCTCTTCAAGCAACCCGCTTAACTAAGACAACCGGTCATTACACCGCTTGGCGATTTTGCCACGAGTTGGAAAAGAATCCGGGCGAAGATGAAGTTAATTAAGTTTAATTATTATCTCTTCGGTGTTTGGGGTAGCTGGGCGGAGTTGGGATGCTATTTGGGGCGCCCTGGCTTCAGTCGGAAAGTGTGGAGGACGACACTGCAAGATGTGAAAGGAAACAGGCGGAAGAGGCGCCGCAGGCCGCAACTTTCCGTAAGAAGATGAGATAAGAGAAGACTTCTCTTGTCTGGCTTAAGATATTTCTGTTTGACCCGATCGTTTGCCTTTTATTGTCTCATTCTGTCCGGGTCGTAGTTGTAATATCTTCCATTTTCAGCCTTTAAAAATCTAAACTCTTGATTCGGACCACGCCCCGATACTTAAATTCTCTTCAATTCCACTGTCAAACAAGTTCCGATAAAAATTAGAAGGGTTGGTCTTGCGTCGTTACCAAACGTCCTTCCTTACTTTTAATGAACTAACAGGCGCCTCCAACCAGACCGCGGTTGACTGGTAATGGCCCATCTAATACAACTCCTGCAACTAATAGACGGTGTCCCAATTGCCTATAGGCTTGTGGCACCCCCCTCGGACAGACACATGCCAACCATGCCTATTAATGCCGAATTCTGTTGTCATCCTGACCATATTTGTATTCGTCTACCAAGAACTTCCCCTTCAGCCAACCTTAATTGGGTCACTTAACTTCCTTTCGAGATAGATATAGGAGAACGACCGAATTCGAAACTTTTTTTCTTACCTTAATGGACGGAGAACATAAAAATTACAGAAATCTTAATTAGATGTCCGGGAAAGGAGGGATTATCCAGGAAAAGGAATCATGACATAATTTATTTAAAAGTCTAGAATAATTTGTGTTTGATATAAAAGTAACTGCTTTAATTTTATTAATGTTAGGATTAATTTTAATTAAACTGTAAAGTAAATCTATCTTAAATTTTGATATGAAATCATGAAAAAATTTGAATATCTCTATGTAAATATTCGAATGAAGTTGCATTTAAAGAATAGTTAGTGTGTAGGCTCTATTATTTAGTCTTTAAGGTTATTAATAAAATGAATATTAACATTTAATATGACAATTGAAAGATATTGAAATAAAATTTGTTCTCTGTTAAAGAAACTGCTTAGCTTTCTTCACTTTTTATATTTTGTTATATATAAGCTTTATTGATTTTACTGATAGGTTTCGTTTAGATTAAATTTGTTATGGGACGTATGAAACTTAACTTGAAGAAATGCAATTTATTCTGTGGTGCTTGGCCTTTCAATTTAGAATTTTTACTTTTAGATAATGAAGAAGCTGCGGGATTTCGCACTTTATATGTACTGTATGTGCACGAAGCACCTTGTTTTCTTCCACCTGTCCACATCACATGACTCTTGAGATGAATGATGGGTTTTCAACCCATAATCAGATGAAAGTAGTGATAAGAATAATGCAAAGAAAGAAGACGGTGAAAGATAATGGAAAATTCTTCCAAACCGGAAAGAAATGGCCACTCTTATATACATTAAGGGACGAAATGTGTATTAAGTAAAGTCAGAAATAATCCTTGTTAACTAAACTGATAAGGCTCGTTTAATTTTGATTAATCTAATCCTAATTAGCATTTATTACGTTCTACATGTAACATTTCGTGTTATAATTAAGTCAAAATTTTTTAAGTTACGATAAGGATATATAAATGAAGTAGGCTAGGTGCTTGTCCGAGAATGTCATTAGTGAAATATATGGGAGAGAATAAAGTAGAATATGTTGAAATAAAGGATTGTTATCTCTTCACAATTCAATTTTTGTTCTCTTTTCCGGTCACGACTGACTACAAAACTGTTGAAACAAGAAGGGGAAAAACTCCAAAGATATTGTGTATATAAGATTTGATAATGCCATTAAAGACACCGCTACATAACCAGACATTTAAAGGATTTTCGGTTGAATAATTTAAACAAGTTTATGTAAGTTATGAAACTGCTTTTACACCTAGCATCACTTAAATTAAGAACTAGATATAATATATTTCTTTTCTATATTTTTTATGAATAAATTATTTATTTTTGCAAAATTATCGATCGGCGTTTTATTATTATATAAAACTTATTAAATGCTTAATCAGAAAAAAACTTAATGATGAAACCAGGAATAAAATAAGTAGACTAATTGTTATGAGATTTGAATACTTTAAAATATATATTTCAATTAATGAATACAGAAAATATAAAAATATAACAATTTACAAGTTAAATAATTTATTGTTTGATTCCTTCATTATAGGCATATAGAAATACGACATTCACTAAATCTAGTTTGTAAAAATTCTGGACTAACAGCATTAAAATATTCAACTATCAGTACAGTACTTGTAACTCAATAATTTAAAAAATAAAAATAATAAAACTTCCGGTTATGTAGATTAAAATTCTACATTTCTTTCTTCATAATTTATAATTAAGAAATTATAGGAATTATTTCTAACGTAATGCATATTTCATTATTATTTTTTGCTGCTACTAGGTCAGTATTATCAAAATTTTATTTTATTTAGTGCGCAGGAAAAGTATATATTTATGGAAAATTGCCAACAATGAGTTAGTTATAGCATTTGAATGATATAAATGCATGATTGAAATGGCATGAATTTTAATGATATTAAATATCATTCAGAACTTTCGTTTCGTTATCCTGAAGCCATAAGCATTTCGTGATCCATAAACATAAGATTTTTTGAATTTAAACAAATGTCGATCAATATAATTATAAGTAAATATATTATTAGAGTTGTGAAAGTATTAAGAAAAGTTTTACAAAAATATATACTGTAAATATTTTATATGCAATAAAAAACGAATAATTATATTAATTAGTTTACGTAATACAATCCTGTATAGATTACATAACACAGTTTTAATATTTTATAATGATAACATTTGTACAATTTATTTATAAATGCTAAAGCAATCTAACTTGATCTGTATTATAATGACTCTAAGGTAATCGTAGCATTTTGTTCGGCTTTCATTTTTAGCTTATTTTTCGAAGCAAAATGAAACATAAGAATACTATGTTGCTGTTGTCTGTGAAGTGTATCTGTATCCTTTTAATAAGTTTTGAATTAATTAGTAGATTTTCATGAGATTCGGTAAGGATGTTCTGTCATCAAAAGTTATATCGATATCATATTTCATCTAAAATTATTTAAAAATAGCGGAAATTTAAAATTTCAAATGTTTTTCTAACATATCTTGAAATATTTAATGGATTTTTATGAAATTTAGTAGAAAGATCAAACCATTTTTAATGATTTGATCTTCCTACCAAATTTACGCATAAGTTAATCCTTTAATTAAACTATTTAAAAATGGCAGTCGTTCAAAACTTCTGAGATTTCCTCCTAATAACTATTGAACTAATTGACAGATTTTTATGACATTCAATGTAGAAATTGTTATCAAAAATGATTTAGATAATAAATTTTTTAATCTTATGCCTATAATCATTCTAAAATATCACCCACGTTCGGAAAGTAGATAATTATTTCTTATCAGAACTGCTTGTTTAATTATTAATGCCAATTTCATTTTGGAATTTTAATAGATTGATTGAACACAGTTTGAGGAATGAATAGTTGCTACATAAAAAAAACATTCAAGAAATTCTATAACTATACCTGTTTTATTTATTTTAAAAGTTTAATGCACTGGCACTGCAGCTTATAGCCCCGGAGTTAATTACTACACTATAATAGTAATTAGTACTATAGAGATTAACAATCCAGGATAACATCATATGGAATGAAGAATATATAATTTGCATAGACATAAGTTATTTTGATTCATAAGGCAAGTTGTTTACAACGATCTTTGGTGCACTGGAAAAAAATTGTTAGTCCACCACATCAGATAGTTTGAAAAATAATAGTGCAGTATTAAAAAACTAATTAGACAATATGTTGTTATGATAAGAATAATTAATTAAAAAATTATGTTTAATCGTTCTAAAAGATTATCAAATTTAAAAAGTTCACTATATATAGGATGGCAACTACGTTACTGTTTATTTTTATAAGGAAATAAATTTTAATTATGAAATTATCATATTTATCTTGATTTTTCATTAATATTTTTTGCTTTTATAATTATATTCAAACAATATTTAATTATTCTCTAATAAGTTTACCAGTATACCAGAATAGAAGAAATTGTTTCTTCTATTCTGGTACGATATTTTTGAAAATTTCGATTATTCAAATTACAATCACTTCTTTATAATTAAATCCAAATTAAATCTGAAGTCTAAATAATGAAATTCAAGAGATTCTGATGGTGATATTTTTATATAGATTTGAAATTTTGAAATAATTTAGGAAAATATTTCTTTCTAAAAAAGGAATCTATTACAAAATTTTATTATCTTTATATTAAATTTATAGTAATCTAAAATAATCATTATAAGAATTTTTTGAATCGTTTTTAAACTAATATTTACATTTCTAATCATAACTATTTGGATCCACTGAAGATAAGATTCATAAAAACAAAACTTTTTTTATATTTAATGTTATTTTTAAATAATGTTTCCTAATTTAAAACAAAAAAATAAATTCTGAAAGAATATTAATAGATTATTTTTATATAGATATATTGCAGTAAGCATATTTTTGTTTTAATTTTCTATAGCTTAAAATTCAAATATTCAATAAATTAAGTAGATAGTTATAAATTCACAATCTGCTTTTTATCTGAAAAAATATTTTAAAAGAAAAACTATAATTTATTAACCTCTATAAATCATTTATATATCTAGTGATTTTTATCATCATATTTAAATAGAATAAATATAATAATATATAGGCTTAATAATTGAAAAATGGAGTTTTTAAATATCTTATCAAAATTGAACTGCATCTAAATAGTCAAAGATTTAGATGCATTAATGATTTTAATTTTAATGTATATTTTTTATAATTTTTTTTTCTTAAAATAATACAAATATAAACAAAATCTGGTGATCTGAGAACTATAAATAGTTGTTCTTTCCTGCAAAATGCTATACTCACAATATTAACGTAAGTTTTTTTAGATTCTTTAGTTTTTTTACAAAAAATAATAATATGTAATTTAATTAAGATAACATAATGGTGAAAAAAGATAATACAATTATGTCGCTTGTTATAAAGATATCAAAATAAATAGAAAGATAATATCGGGAAACTTAAATTTGGCAAACACGCTTTTAATGACATTTCGACTAAAAGCGATTGTTTAATGTATGGCAGGACAAAGATTAATGATTCGGAGTGCACTCTTTCCGTCAGTTGTCCAGAAAAAGACCTAAGCACATTTGTATGGACAATCTGATTGTGCCGTCCAATCAGACCAAGTGAGTTATCAAAGAAGGAACAGCTCGAAGCGTTCTCCTAATTGTGAGTCTGTATTGTAGTAAGTGACACGAAGAAGGTTGAATTGACCTCGGATTTTGATTAATGAGACTATGTGTGTTTCATTAGTCAATCGTTTATCGCTTTCATCTGAGGCTCGTTCTTATTCAGCGCCCCAAGTCGTACAAGAAGAAACCACCTCTTTGATTCCGTCCTAACAATCGCATTCTATAAAATGTTTCAATGCCTTTTCTTAATGGACGGCAATGGTGTCATTTTTTTAAATTTTGATAGGTCATAATTTGTAAGACTGAAAATAAATCCTACGAGAATTTATATTTAAGATCGCTAGTAGTTTTCGGGATGCAAAGATACTTAGAATTTCAGAGGAGAAATTCCAATTTGTAAGAGCGCCAGGGGTTACAGCAAGATAACTCCTCGTCTTCCATTAGGTTAGGGGGCGTACATATGGTCCAAATTTTCGCCCCATATTTCAGACAAACAGTAAGGTCCTTGGCCACACACCAGGTGGTCTCGGCGGGTGGTGTGGGAGTGCACAACCGTGTCCCGTCCACTCCCAGATAGAGAGATTCTGGGTCAGAGTTCATTTTGGTGTTGGTACATCATTTTGTACCATTGCGCTCAATGGCATTTAAAACAGGTATTCAGAGTTGGGAATGATCTATTAAAATCCATTTATATCCCCATTTTTAAACTCTTAATATGGGATTATTACGATAATCTTCTTATTATAACGGCTTTAGAAAATCTTAGATAATCGTTCTTAATGTCGCTATTAATATTTTGAACATTATCGTTATTAAAATCGGTAAATTTAATTATTTCGCAACAAAACCGAAAGCGCTTATAAAAATTGAGGATTTAAATCGAAAGAAAGAGAAATTTTATTAATATTTCTGTCTTTGTTAATTTTCAATTTTTTCTTTTGCACAAAAAGACAATGGCAGAAAGAGGATGAAGAGCAGAGGTTAACGAGATTTAGTCGTGATTTATCTAAACGTCTAGGTCAAAATCTAATGACGTTGTCCGTTTGGATGCAAATGAAGAATCATGCTGAGAGACTCATGTCTCATCTCTAATTGTTAAGACTACCTATAGGGAAAGGTAATTCGAGAACCATTTAACCTTTCTGGTGTTGATCGACCACCTGTCGAGATTCTGACATCGAATGCTGAACGGATCTTTTGAGCAACTCTTCATTACAAATGCATAAATCGTGTTTCATTTAAGGGCCATTTTCCAATCAATTCACATTTCGAAATGCACTTCACTCTTGTCCAAGATAAACAGGACTATCAATTATTACGTTAAGTAGCCCACATTAATCTTTTCGATAAGGATATTATTTTAATTTGAAAATAAAAATACAAGATTTATTTTTTACTCTTATAAAAAAATGGTTCATTAACCTTATGTTTATATATACAGTAATTCTTTTGTTTACTCGTGAATATGCCAATTAATGACTCTTTCTATTCACCACATAAAAAACAAAATAATGCTTTTAGTTTTAAATGGCTTGGTCGGCTATTTAAAGCAGAACGTTATGTAAATCATCTGATATAGCTTATTTTCTATTCCGGCCTTTCAGAATTGACTAACTAATATTATAGTTTGTTTTCTTGTTAGAGCAATTCATATCGGTAATTTAGCAATTTTTAATAATTAAGTACAAAATTTCTTCTTAGAAAGAGCAATCAAGGTTATTCGTGCTATATAACAATAGACGAAAATCTTAGATAAAAGTAATTTTTGAGGCCAAATAATGAAAAATTGCATTACTCATAGACGAGCTGCCATTATTTGACTAGACTCATAAGATTTTTGTGCATTTTCTTCAATATAGGCCTATAATCTAAAACAAGTTTATAAGAAATTTTATCAGACATGACCTCAAATAATCTTTTCAAAATAGATACTAGTATGCCGTTTGACCAGTACTTAGTCCGTATAACAATTTAGTTTTTCAGACAGTTATAATTAATCGAAAATGTTTTTAATTTAGCAAAACATTCTGTCAAACATGTTTTTCTTTTTGTTTATAATCAATTAATATCACGTATCTTTCCATTAAAAAAACATAAATAATTTTACGTATTGTACTAACTGGAAATAGGACGTCTTTATTATGATTAGCCTGAACTTAATCTATATAAATTGCTTTCAACTGGTTTATAAAATAGATTTGCAAACTGATGTATTTCTGACATCGAATTTTTCATTCTTCTCACGCAATACTGCGTATAAAAAAAAATTTAAGAATTCATAAAAGAAAATCATTCATTTTCCTCTTTCGTTAGAAGTCGCATTAAAATCAGAGGTGCGGAAAAAAGAGCGGGTTTCTTAACTTCGACACGAGACTGATAGTTGAGAGGTGCCGCCATCTTTCAATCTCACTTCAGACGAAAGTAAAAATAAAGCCTTGGGTAGATAGATCATCAGAAGCGATTACTATCCGTTATCAGCTGCCGTATAGATGGTGAAGATAATGTCGCTAAAAATTTTGGCAACGCCTAAATCTTTTTCTGTTTTGAAGAGCGCCATGTCGGTGCCAAAATGGCGCGAAAGAAATGGAGAATGCGAAAAGAAAAAAATTGCCTGGATGAATCAGCCATCTTTATCACTGGAATATCACAATGGGTGAAGTTATCTACTGGAACCATCGACGTGAGAGAGAAATTAGTTTTCTATCCATCAGAAATTTAATTTGATTAATTACCGCAAACTAATGAAGTGATCACGTGTCGGAATACCGACTAAGCCAACTCGGTTTTGATTGGACAACTCGCTGAAAATGTTTTGGTTCGATAAAAAAATACCAAAAATAAAATCAGAAAAATGCCTATCAGCCTATGCTATAAACATTTCTCTTAAACTTTTATTATTTTCCAAATGTTGAAAGGAAATGTTTTATTCTGTCATCCGAGCACCCAAATTGAAAACCAAACTAGTTTATCCAGGGGCAAATAAAGAGCGTGGAAAAAGAACAAGAGTGTGCCGCAGGTGAAAGTTCATCACTTGATTTCACTTCCGTCTCTTTGACCAATGAGCCAAATTCGTTGTATTCATCTAGCAACATACCATAAATATGTCCGAACGGCATGGTTTACAACACGTGTTTCTTTGAAGAACGGGCCGTAGCCAAATTGGTGGGCGTAGTCATAAGCCACACTGTCGTGACTTAGTCGTAAATCTCACTTTTCTTCTTATCTGTCTCTATACATCAAACCATGTGAGAATTTTATTTTTTTTATATTTCTTTATACATCTATTAGTTACAACTGCCTACTTTTAATTCTATTTAGTGGGTGGATATTTTCAATTTATAATAAGTATTAAAAAGCATTCTAATAAATATCATAACTAAAAATTGAAATGTTATAAAAAACATCGAAATTTAAATTTGTTGATATAAATTTATATCTTTACAACCCATTTATCCTACATGTTCAATATTTGAACTTTCCAATAAGATTCGAAGTGACTATACAAAATACTTTCGGAAATTTATATATTTTTGTATATTATTTTAAAATAAAAAATATATATATTTAAAACATGATGGTTTAAATAAACATAATTAATCAGAAAAAATGACAAGTTATAATGCAAACAAAGCCATAAATAAGCTTAAAATATTCTATAAAAGTTTTATTTATTTGGTCTATTACATTGATAATAAGTGGAGGATGGAGATGACTAATATTTGTTTTCCGATAAAATTTTATAGCTGGCTTGTATAAAGACATTTAAGTTAACTTAAGTACAACATAAAGAATATGCAAATCACGATTTACAGAGTTGTGATACCAGGAAGCATTATAGTGAATAATTGGCTTTAAAATTCCCATCAATTGCCAAGGGAAGCGCCAAGTTGTCGCGTCAGGCGGATTTAGGAAGCACGACGACATCTTCTAGCCATTACATTTAAATATCCGACCTAGAATAAACATTAAATTTCAAAATCAGTGAGCCGATTTAACTATGCAATATTTGATTAAAGAACCATCTAACATAGTACGTTACAAAAGAGGTCAAAGGTCCATTTCAAGATCTTGATTCATATAATAATATAATTTCGAAACTTGTCTTTCTCCATTTGTTCGAAATCTAGGCCTATAGTTATACGTTGACTTTGTGTCAATTACTGTATAGATTTTATTTTTTTATTCTTTAAAAATGAATTTGTGTAGGTTCAAGTATAAAGATTTTGTAATATTAATTAGAATATTACTTATTGTAAATAGGCCAAGATCATTTCTATCTTATTAATTGTTAGGTTGAAATTTTTTGAATTTTTGCAAAGAAAAATTTGATAATATTGGTATGTATTAAGTTTTATCTATTTCCTTGGCCTATAACCTAAGGAAGGTTTTTCCTTAGGCTATGGGCTTACATCAATAGGTCTTAAGACGAGATAATGATAGTTTCGGATTGATTTTTAGATTATTCTGATAAATAATATTAAATAAAAATAAAATTGGTTCTATGCCATTATTTTAAAAGTATTCATTCATAAGTTTGTAGAATATTTATTAATGAAAACTGATTGGGAGCTGTTTAATTTTACTGAATTATTATTATTATTGTTTATGATTTATCATCATTTCAAGATTTTATTACAATTAAGTTTATGTTACCAGAGATGTTATAAAGTTAACTAGAAATAGCCAATAAACATTTATTCTTTAATAAATGGCAAACAAAGTAGTATTCAAGAAAAAGAAAATTGGCTAATGCTAACACCCACATTACATTAACTTGGGCTGGAAAAACAATTACAGAATTTTAATTTATATTCCACATTACACCGAAAGAGGAAAATACGTAATAAAAACATTTTATCAGGAAATTTCAAATGATAAAGTTTTAGGTCGCAGTTTTAAACTGAATAATGCGATTAATTTTTTTTACTGTTGTTATTCTTTGCTGTTTATTTAAATCAAATCCATTCATAAATGTCTTATACACCTCCGACTGTCATTTCACATCTATTGATGGCTATTGTGAACACAACAGTGTACAACTTTTGTGGTAATTAAATACAAAAATTGTAAATGTGGGTTGACGTTCTTGTCCATTCCTCACCGCCTACATAGGGCCTGGCACGTGCGTGGTCAGTTGGCCTTGTTGAATCACACCACACACGACCTTGCCGAGTACTTTCAAAAATATCAGAATGCCATACATTAAAATATTGATAAAAATAACAAGAAAAAAAAACCTTGGAAATTTTTAAAAATTAAAATGTCACAATAATAATATAAATAAAATATTATAGGTGTTCATCAAATATAATCTCGACATCAAATATAATCTCGTTTATGCTTGGTATAAATTGCTGATTTTAAATTAAATGATATGGAAATTCAAGCTATTCAGAAGAGATTCATCTTATAATTATCGGAAGGTGTCAAGACAACGGTCGACATAATATTCTTTAATAAGTAATAAAGCTTGTAATATCGTCTGGTATATTGTTATAATTTTGATGTATTGTCTTCATTCCATTATCATCACTAAAATTTCAATCGAGCCTTTCTATGTTGATACTAAACAACGCAAAACATCACGAAGGCGTCCCATTTAAGAATTGCTAATGCAACCT
This sequence comes from Olivierus martensii, assembly GCA_000484575.1. Lineage (NCBI taxonomy): Eukaryota > Metazoa > Arthropoda > Arachnida > Scorpiones > Buthidae > Olivierus > Olivierus martensii. The sequence goes on from AYEL01084326.1 coordinate 27,739, forward strand.
TACAACACAGTAAGAGAAATCCTACAATTATCACTGATCAATCATTACTTTATACATGGAAAAAAAACAGGAATGTTTGCTTGGGCGTCTTAAATGGTTTGCAGCTTCAGGCAATGTCAGAAAAAAGCCTACGCAAATCTTTAAGACCATGCAGTATTTGCTGCCTTCTGGCGGAAACTTTTTGAACTAGGAATGTTGAATAATTTTTTTTTGTTTAAGAAAATACCGGAAAAACAATCTTAAGTATTTTATAAAGATATTTTCATGATTTAATATTCGTCAATATACAATTGATTTTGATAGTTCTGGAAATTACGAGCTAACGATGTGATATTTTAAGGCACGACGATCAAAAATTAAAGAAAATAGATTTAAATATATTAAAGTTCTTTTCTTCATAAATATAAATAGAAAAAAAATGCGATTTTTCGAAAAAAGTCAATGTTTTTACGATAATTACAGTACATGATTTCGAGTATCGATAATAGCGCAAGTGGTCACAATCGTTCGTTTCCCGAAGTAAAATACCTTAAGCATTAAAATATAATGGAATAAAAACTATATACATAAAAAGAGTAAACGAAACAAAATCAAGAGTAACTGTATAGCCAGAGGCTTCAAAACAGATCGCTGGAGTAGGTTACGCTTGACAGCTGATGTAAGTTGAGGTCAAACAACGTTTTACGCTACGCTTCAGCAGATTCTGAAGCAGAACATATTGTTGAAAACACATTATTTTTTATTTTTTAATTTAGAACTAATCTAACAAAAGTATTATCCAATAGAAAAAGTAATAGTCAGATTTAAAAAAAAGAACTTCATTTTTTCGATGATTAGCCGTTTATAAATAATATGTTTATCCTAAACTTTTCAAAACAGGTTTTTCTTTTCCGAGTGAAAAATAATTCAAAAAGTGAAAATTTTTCCTATTAAATTTAAAGGGGGAAGATGCCTCTAGGACCTAAAGACCAGTCGCGAATATTGATGTCGAATAGAATTTAGATCTATAAAGATATCGATGTCAGTTTATCACTCCTTGTTATGTTTATGGAAGATTATTTCGCATAAAATACACTTTATTACATTTTGACCAAGATGAATATCGATGTAGAATTAATCTTATGATCTTTACAAACAAAACTGACAACTTACTTTATTTTCACAGATAACTTTTTATAAGTTATATTTTAATTGAAAAAATTATTATTTACTTATCTGTAAAACTTATATACAGTATATTTTTATTAATTAACCGGTTTCTGTACAAAAAGAACCGCTATTTATTTTAATATGTTGAAATAAATTTGTTAACATACATTTAACCTACTGATTTTCAAATCTATATTTTAAGATTTTCATATCGAATTTACATATTTAATTTTTTAATTAACCAAGACTTCTAGCAGCAGCACAGAATAATAGATCTGGATAGTTTGTAGAGGCGAGGTTTGGGAACCTCAAACAAAGATTTAATTTCAAGGGCAAATCTACATATTGCTACTAGAATATGTAAATTAGACCAACGCGTAGGTCGTTTATGGCAAAATATATAATTCATATCCAATAAAAAATAAATTCCAAATTTCCGATCGAAATGATGAAAATTTCGAAATATCAAATATATTTTAAGTTTTTATTCATTTGCCTGAAACAAAAGTCACCCAGATTAATAGTGAATTTTGTTTCGGATAGATGAATAGAAACTTTAAGAACTTTTGAATCCCGAAAACATTTTTCAGCAGAATAAATCGAGTTCCAAATGAACATTGGGTGGAGAAGTGCCTAAACCCTGTTTGAAACAAATAGAGAACATGGATACTGAGGAGTTTTTCACAAGAATTTTGGGAAACATTTGTTTTGCGATAGAGAGCGGGGGTGGTTGGTTAAGCCATTTTTTAGATTATGGCTGTCAACAGTAGAGCGAACCGAGTGTCTGGGTGTCCAGCGTGGGTGAGGGAAGAAGATAGGGAAGTAGGTTAGATAGACACGCCCAGATTCCCACGCGGAATTTCGGCAAGAATGGTGCAAGGACGTCACACATGGGCGGGAATATGTCACTCTACTTATTAGGGGGGCACTACCTGACTGACAGGGATGGTGTGAAAGTTCACACCCCTGTTCATTTTACTTTTACTCCTGCTCCCTGAAGAGAATAAATCTTCAGGGTCAAATGTATTCGTGCATATTTTGAATTTTCTAGATGTAAAAAATATGCAAAATTTATCTTAATTGCTTCATTGAATTTTAAATTATTCATCTCTATGTATTTTTCAATGCTTCTAATAACAGAACTATTTATCAGCCTCCTCGAAACTGAGAATAGTTTTGTTTAAAGTAACAGTTTATTTAAACATTGTTCTTTGATACAGGCTACTAGTACCTTAACTAATATCTTTATAAATTAAAAAGGAAAAAAAATAATTTATACTGTATGATAAATATGATCGATGTTGGTCTATGTCCCGCTTGTTTGCGAACCTCGACATAAACTAGTTACTGATGCTTAATGATAGGTTATTATAATGACTCATTTAATAAGCAAAATTTTGAGGGAATGTCACTATTTTTTCATTAAAAATTATAAAAATTCTAGCCTAAAGGCCAGTTGCATTTTTCAAGTTTATATTTTGATTATTTTTAACATTATTGGAATTCACGATGCGTAAAGTGTGCTGTCAAAAAAAGAGAAAATGACACGCACTCTGAAGTAAATTGAGGTGGGAATCCTATATGAGGGTGGTAGCCTTGTCTGGAAGTAACCATCAAAAGTACGTTGTGTGGTCCTGGATGAGCTAAGGTCGCTGAACGGTCGATCTCAGGCAGAATATTCTTACATTTCGACCAACACTTTTCTTATTATCTCAGTTCTTCATCTAAAATTCTAAAGATTGCAAATATGATCGTGAGATATATTTTTGTCACGTTAAATTCTTTTAAGATGGAAGTTTGAATTGTTTTACGAGTATAAACTATAATTGTTAACTAATTTTAAATGTTTAATGCTTTTGTGAGAGTTTTAGACGATTTTCCAAAATTATTACTTTAATCTGGAATATTTAAATTTAATCTCAAGTTACGAATTTATTTTATTGCATCGATACGTAAGTAAAAAATCAAAGTATTTATCATAAAATACTAATTATCTCTAAGATATAAAAATAAATAATAATAATAATATCAAGTTTAGAAATTATTGTATTTTTTTAATAAATGAATATTTTTTTATATTGAATATGTTGTATTCGGAAATAATACATCGAGATAAAGTGAAAAAACGGCAAGACCTAAATATTTACCTGAAAGAATTATAGCTTGCGTATATACAGTCATAAGGAAAAAAAGAAAAAATTCTTGCATCACCCTAATTTGCTACATAATAGTTCTACTTGTTAGAAGTTTCAACTGTTTGCATTTGCAAACCAAAAGAATTCTTTTCGTGCATTTGAAAGGGTTGCGTGATATCTGTTACAACGCAAAATCGACGTCGGCAAAGTAGAGAATCGTCGCGTAATTACAGCACCGAGCCTTGCCTATTCTCAACGTCACCACTGCAGATAACGATGATGTATGACTTAAACTAGAGGTACTAGAAACATTCGGTCGCTTCTTCAACTCAACCAGTTGAATGTATTTCATAACAGAGAATAAGTCGACTTTGTATTTTATCATTATACCTTTTGCATCTTTACAGGAAAGAAAGGATAAAATTACGCATTGTTCATTGATATCGATTAGGATCTGCTTCTATGTTCTTAACTTCTTTAATTATTAGTTATTAACCATCATTCAGAAGTGAAAATTGCAATTTATTTACGAGAAAAATATTCTATTTGTTCAGCGGACTATTTGTAAAGCAGATTCGAAAAAGTGCATAATATTTTGAAATAACCAAAACTATTTTGAAGAGCCAACTATATATAAAACAACGATTCGGTCTACTTGATTATCCGAAATATGATAACTTAAGATATATAGAAGAAAGAATGAAATGTAGATTCAAATTTTTGTTGAAGATTTCAGAATGCACTGCAATTTAACTCATTATAAGCGATTAGCATTGTTTATTCATCCGTTTATGTGACAACCACCAATTTTATAAGTGGGTCAAATATGGTCTAATTAATTTTTTGGCATATGCTTAACAGTATTCATTTAACTACAGTATATACGGTCGTGCATCCATTCATTGTCCCTCTTAGTCACGATAATTTTAACGAAAGAGATCTTATCGAATTAAATTTTTTATTGTTGTCTAACAATTATTATTAGAATTTTGTTTAGCAAAATGGATTCATAAAGCCAATCCCGTAAAAGAAGTAAACGTTTTAAAGGCATGCATAAATCAATTGTGATTACTTTGAACATATATGAACTGTATTGACTCGGTTGTTATTACTTATCAGTATAATATAACTTAAGCGTTGTTAATTATGCTCGTCAGACTTAATTGGAATGCTGATGTTAACAGTATCAATACAGTTTTTCATTATTAAAATATTCTCAATTTAATCGTTCTAAAGTTTGCACTCTAACAGATAAAGGCTCGTTTTCAGACTTTAAGATAAAGACTATTAAATTTACTTCAAAAAAACAATATATTTTGAAAACGTTAGATAATCATCATTATTTACAATTGTCGTTAATTTAGAAGCAATTTAGATTAGACGGACAGATGATCTCTAAAGCTAGGCTGGTCGACCTCGTCTCCACCAATTACATAAACAATAGTAAACGAAAGTTGTGGTATTAAGCAGAATCAGTTAAAATCACGTTTGTGTAGTTTCTATAATGCATTCGAGATTTTGCATAGAATGCACCTTCGTGACCTTTGGCACGGACAGTTAAAAAAAAAAGAGCTTTCACTTGAAAAACCATTTATGGCGTGATTGTGATCACGTCCACCAAGCAAATGGCGCTGACGCTTTCTCGTTTCCCCTCTTTGCTGTTCGCTCTCCCTTTTGCTGACTCGCATCCATTCAAGTAATTTATGTGGTAATTTGACGGGTCAGATGCAGGTAATTTGGTTGTGTTTACGCTCCGGGTAATTTGGTCAATCGCACAGTCACTACGATAGATAATTTGTAAGGTCAATTAGTAGACCGTTTGGCCATTTATCCGCAGTGTTTTCTACTTTTTCTTTCACGACAGGTATCTTCTCTCTGCTTGATTTTAAATAGCTCTTTCGAATTTTCTTAAAATTGTATTTAATAAAATCTCATAAATTCTGTCTTAGAAACCTCCTTTTTCTTAGTAATTAGTTAAGTTTTTACTAGAGACTATTAATCATAAAAATCATTTTAATGAAATCAATATTGTCATAAAGAAAATGTGAATAATTCATCGGCATGAATTAATTTCTTGTATATAATACGATTAAACTGTCTCTTAATATTGCTTGTAATTACGGAGTTTGAGCCTGTGTTTAACATCCATTTATAATGGACCTATGCGACCTATAATTAACTGAGAAATAACCATTCATTCCGGAAAACAAATTATTTCGGATCTTAGAACACTTCCGACATCTGATCTTTCGTTTAGAAGATAAAATATAAAATAAGTTGCTCTTTGAATATCTTAAATCAATATTTATAACATCCTGATCATTTTTATTGCCTACTTTACTTCTTAATAAGGAACAAAGTTCCGAAAGGATGATCGAAAATTAATAACGATATTCTTCTATTCTGATCAACACTAATATCATTATTATTATTATCATCAAATTTTTGCTAAAACTGTTTAATTGAACCCGAGAAATTTATTTGATCAGAGACGTTTTTGATTACTCTTTCATTAGTTAAACAATTATGTTATATTATAATTAAGTAGATGGATAACGTTATTAAGATTAATTGTTTCGACATTAATTAGCAAAGCTTGTAAAATTAAATCTAACTTAATTTATAACCACAATACAGCTAATTTGTTGAAAATTAAGCAAGCGAATTTAATGATGTGGCACAGGAGTGTCAAAAGGCCTGTGGTGAGAATTGGTCTGGAATAACTAATTGCTCTTCTACCATCATTTACATAAAATGAATTCTATTCACTTATAAATGAAATTTTCTAGTTTTTAAATTTTTAATTATTAATTTGTTATATTTGAATTTATAAAAATGATGAGCTTACTAATCAGTAATACCGTTTAAAAGAAAAAAAGTCCATTAAGAAGCTTTAAACTTTTTTGCTGTATTTATCCGTTTGATTGTTAGATTAACTGGCCTTCTTTACGCTACTTTATAAATTAAAAAATAAAATATAAAAAGCAATATTCAACATAATAATTTAACGTGATTTCATATTTAAAACATTAATCAGTTTATGAATATACTTAATACTTTTGCGATCAACATTAATGATTGCTAACGTTCCATGACCAAAAAAAACTAATGGTTTAATAGTTATGCACCTACGCTCATTAAAGAATACTTAATTAATAATAAATTTAAGAGTTTCTTTTCATGTTTCCTCCAAACCTGTTTCGTATCTAGATTTTATTTTTTTATTGTTTAGAATTTGCTCAAATGCATTAATTTCGGCCTCAAGCAAAATTTAATCTTGAGTCAGTCGATGCAAAACTGGATCGATTTTATCCTTTTTGTGTTTATAAAGTAATTAACAACTGGATAATAGCTTTTCATAATAATTAATTTGCTGACATTGAAGTGTGAATAATTAGTAAAATCTTTTAAAATTGTGTATCGCCTTTATTTTTACAAAAAAAAAAAAAAATTGATCTTATAGAATATTTCGTGAACCAGATATTTCAGAAGACTCAAATTTTAGATTACTGACCATTGTATATGTTTATTCATTTTGATAATCTCGCACGTCTTTTAAAGATGGCTGTTGTTCGAAATTTCAAAAAATCAATATCAAAGAGTGATTTATTTAATTAAATCAAGGCAATAACTATATTTAAATTCCTACAAGGAAAAATAAATTTTAATATTTGAAGTCATATTTCAAAATTTGCCTGAAGACTTAATAGAAACATAATCAACATCTGGCAGATTAATGGGTCACGTAGGCGTAAATATACTTATTAATATCCCACATAGTTCTAGATTTGATATAATGTATCATATCAGATTAAATTTCCTTATTTTATTTCTTTTCATTCTATCGAAATCATACCATTGAAAAGATGCCACTCAACAAACAAACGAATTGAATTTTGAAATTGCAAACAAGTTACGTTTTATACAATGTGCGTGCTAATTTAAATGATCTTATAGAATGAAGAAATATATTAAACTGAAATAAAATTATTATTCTGTTTTTTTAATTCAATGATTTATATAAATAGATAAACAACATGGTTGTCAGCACTAAACATACAGAATCGTCAACATTAGTCACATGATGCGTGACTGGAATGACAAATTCAGAACAAAATCGCTTCCGTTATATTTACATAATTTTAGGTAGGGAAAGAGCCAAGTCGAATGATTAGAAAGAAATTAAAGAAGTATACAATTCGTTTAGCGTATAATTCTTTTTCAAATGATTTTATACCGTAAAATAATGTTACGTAACTGTAATAACTAAACTCACCTGGCTTCTGCTATATACTTATATATTTTAGCTCGAAATTTAAATAGAAAATAGATTCTAAAGCGTTTCGTGGCTATTTAATATGAGAACAATCGGGTTTAGATCCTATTTCTCCTTTCGAGGGTTGTAAAGGGAGCGTCAGTGATTTATCGTCGGTCGTTTGCAGAGCGGCAGGGGTGGGATGCACCATCTCGTAAGTGATGGATGCCAAGCGCAAAAATAAACATCTACCCTTAGCATCGACTTATCTTAGCCCGTCAGTTAGGTCTATTTCTTGGACAATTAGGTTTCGCTGTATATCATGTCAGTGCGTTCATCCCGTTCTCATGTCCGTTGTAATATATAACAGAGCCTGATTAATCCGGACTACATTCTGGAGAGGCGGGTTGAGTGTAAACCTGTTTTCCATTATTCGCAAGAAATGTCGGTTTAAATCAATTGAACGAGACTTCACTTTAGGATTTGGAAACAGTTTTTCTATTTTTGCCCTTCTCTGGTTACGATAATTCAACAGCCAACTGACTCCTATCTGTAGAATATACATTAAAGCTTACGTAAGATTATAATCATTTCGTCTTTCCACAAAATCTCTTTTGCAATAAATTTAATCACTTAAAAAACTTTATTTTCGGTATTTTTTTAATAGAAAAAGTAAATTTTTTTAAACTATAAAACAACAAAATTAAGCAATATTGACCAATTTCATCGATTCAGTTCAAAATAGGCCAAATTAATAGCAGTTAACTATAATATTTTAATGATGTATTTAACCTTAATTCAAAACATAACATTATATCTTCGAGTAACCTACCTACATAAAAATATTAATTTATTTATTTAAAAAAAAATGTCATTTTTTATAATTAAGATCGATTGATTCTTTTATTTGAAATTACACAACTTTAATAAATGTTAACGTATCAATTATTTAACGATAAAATTGTAATTTAAATGCAATGATCCGTTTTATATTTTTACTTTAAAGTTTAATGCGGATAAATAAATAAAATGTAAAGCACGTATTTATAAGAAAATTCTCGTTCCGATTAAAATACACACAACCGAGACTAAACAATAATTTCTTTATCTAAACCTGACATTTCCTTTTATAAGGTCAAGAAAAACTTCTCCTTTCCGGCCACGAGATAACTTATTAAGCTTTCTTCTGATGTTATATATACTGTTCAAATTAGAAAAGAAAATTGTTATCATTTTAAAAATACTAGGTCCTATATTTATTTGTTTAATCAATCAAATTATAAATTCCGATTGTATTCTTAATAAAAACTTAGAGTATAATCCTCAAATAGAATATTTAAAGTAGGTCTTTTCCTATTAGATTTTTCCTCTTAAGCAGAACACGTATCCATTTGTGACAGAATGATGCAGAGTCGGATCATTTCCTGATTTTTCTGGAACAATTCCTTAAGCACCAAGAAGGAATTTTTTATCCAATGTGAGATTTTTTTGTTGGGAAATTTTCTCACACAAAAATTTTCAAGAATATATCATTAGACATGAAATAATTCTACTTTACTACTTCAGAGTTTGTTTATCTGCCATGGAATTAATGCTAATTTGTAGTTTATTAGATAATGAGGTAAAGTATGAAAATAAATATGTTTATATATTTATCGTTTGTAAAATAAATTAATTTTTCTTAATTTTCAAATATGGATTGAAGAAAAATGAGAGCTGATAAGTCAAGTAAAATTTTAAAATCAGAATATTTAATATAGACTATATAAATGAATGGAAATTATTATCGAATACCATCAATCTCAAAACAATCAAAACCATATTAGTAAACAATCAAAATTTCTTGTTTAAAAGCTAACCATTATATGGCAGACTGCTATGCGGTCAAGTCCGTGACTCGAAGCAGAACTCTTTGAATGTTGCCCGCTTTCATCAACCAAGAGTGTGGGTGGGCTGACCATGCAACCTCCAGTAGTGAAAGAGGCTTACAGGAAGTTTTGGCGATAATATCCGACCCTAGGTGCACAATCGGTCACGATAGTTATTAATCTTCCGAGGATAGCTTTAATCACTTACCGAGATCAGGAATGCAAAATGTTGCTGCTGTTTATCAATTAAAGGCTCTCAACTTTTTATAAGACGTCACCTTTGTCGTTTTAAGCTGTATGGTGACCTCGGGTCGTGACCCCTTTATTGCTAACCTGTCAACGATTTCATAACGACTCACTTCGTCCCCTATAAGAACGTCACGACGATTAGATAAAAACTTACTTTAGTTCAGTCATTTTATTTATACTTGTCTTTTATAAATTACCCCTTTAAAATTTTCCTTCAATTTTCAGATGATTATAATGTTTAAATACACAAATATTTGTCTACTATTTATAATTTATATAATTTGTTTAAAAACAGAAAAAATTATTTATAAATATAATATAATGTCGAAAGATTATTTTAACGCATTTATGTATCAAAATGCAACTTTATTAATATAGTTTATGGGTTTTATGTTGTTAGAAAATGTCTGAATATAAACTAACTTCAAAATAAGTTTATAACGATAGAAAAGCAGCAGGAATGAATTCCCATTAAAAAGATATATGTACTCGGGTGCAAGCATGAAATATTAAGTAGGTATTATCCATAAACAACCAAGTTTGTAACAAAAGTATAAGAAAACTTAAAACAAATCTGTGACATCATCTTGAATGGAATTCAAATAGTCGATAGGCAATTCAGTTCTTTTCATGACAAGACAATCTTTGGTATTACGCTAAGGAAAGTTTAGATTCAAATCGCGCATCGTTCCAACCACACCCATGTTTACAGCAATTTATTAAGACTAGTGGACTGAGTTACGACTATCTGTAAACAATTGTAAGACAGCTTTCTCAAATGCTCATCTGTGACACGTAAGATTATAAGAAAGAAAAGAAAGATAAATGGAAGATTTTGGATTAGTGGGTTAACGATGGGCATACTTCCATTGAACGAATGGAAACATTACTATATCTACCTACGTCTTGATTTATACTATGAACTGAATTTGTTTTACTGAAGATATATAATCTTATTGAGATTTAAAAGTAATATTTCAAATTAGATTTGAAATAGTCATATATCTTATTTATTTTTTAATTTTATGCAACTATAAAGAAAATAATTGAAAATCAAAAACAATGATGTGGTATGGTAAAATTTAATTTCGATTTATTCTTTTCGATTGAAAATTGTAATAATAACCGAATAGTAATAATAAATTAATTCTGTATAGTCTACATATTTCTTAATAAACGCATAGGTAGGCGATAAACAAAACCAGATAAACTATATAAGTTTCTAAGAGAAAACAGAAATGATTTTCATGGTTAGCTATGGCTTACGGCTTGCTAAGTATGATATTTAACTCTTTAATGATAATTTCAAAATTGATAATTTCCAATGTAGAGCGATGAGTCAATTCAGAAAGTCATGAATTAGTTACTTCTTTAACAGTTTTGTAAACTTATTATGTGAGAGTCTGAATTGAACCTCTTTTTACAATAAATATGTAATGAATAATTCTTCACATTAATTAATTAATAATAATTTTTATTCTGTCAAATTGCTATTTAAAAATTCGTAGCCCACGTATCGGGTAATTCCGAATGGGTTTTAAGGGAAGAATTTTGAACATATTGTACAATAAAACAAGCAAAATACCTGTACTAAATTCAATTCGTAGAATAACAATTATTTAATTTGTAAAATCTGTAAATAAAAAATAAATACGTAAAAGCTTCTTGTCAAAATATGGGTTAAATGGGTGGATATATTGTAATTTTCTTAAAAATGGCAAGTCGATATGATTTTATTAAATATTATTAGCAATTATATTGACAGATTTTAGTCTTATTCGAATATAACATATTGATTTTGATGCAAATTTAAGAATCTGCGTTTTTTTTATTTTAGCAAAAGTCCTATTCGTGTTTTTAGAACATTGAATCGTTAAATTTAAATGCTATAACTGTACAATTCTGTGTTATAAGTTATAAAAAAGCAATAATATTAGATACATTTATTAATATTTACTTCATTTTCTCTATTGACTTACATGGTTAAAATCTATGGACCTACATTTTCGAACACAGGTGTTTATGATAGTTAAATTAGGGAATTTTCGTCATTTCCAAGAATCATAGGTAGTAATTAGTATCTAGATAAGATCTAAGATGGGGATATGATAGTCGTAAACAACCGACATTGATTTTCCTATAAATTACAACCCACGCTGCATTTCCTGGAACTTAAATTGTTTTATTGGTTATTAAAAATATTTCATTGCTTAACGAAAGAAACGTAGACCACACAGTCCTAATTATAATTTTTTTTTAACGAGCTACAAAATAACTACATAGATTAAGGCCGAAATGTCCGAAAACTAATTAACACAGTTTTCAAAATAGTAACCGATATGAAAATTTGAATTAGGACATGGTCATTCCAATAGAATAACCAAGGCTATGTTAAGATTTTAGGTTAAATATGTAGGATTATACTTAAAAGATAGGCGTAGGCTAACTCCATTTAGTGAAAATCTAGCTTATTCCCGTTTTATAATCTATAGACCTGTAAACCTCTATTTTGTTTCGAAGAGTATTAATTTTACATAGATTTGGATTATGAATCATAACTTCTCCGGTAACAATATAAACATAAATTTATGTCTTAAGTTAGTTGCAAGGACTATGCTAAATCTTTGGAGCAGGAAAATAAGCCTACGATATATAGTCTATCTGGGTAATCTGGTTGAATTCCGGCAGCTGTAAATCGAGATAAGAACCTCCATAAAACAAAACATTGCGATAAATGAATTCTTTACAAGCTAAGGTAACTTGAATCGTGAAAAGAAAAAAGAAAGGACAATTTCATTAATCCTTGACATCGCGATAACGTGGGTGTCTTTTTTTATCTTATCATTTAAGCATATTTCTACAACTAGGACAAAAATTTCGGGGTGGATCTATCCACACTGTTAGACAGAGATGTGTTATGTGCCTAACAACCCAGTTTTGAACTAGATGGCGTCACGATTTCCATTATGTTGGCATTATTTGTTAAGAATCGAATTTAACTCGATTCACCGACGTTAAAGATCCAATAAGCGCAATCTGTGGACCTACTACTTCCCAATTATAGGTCTTATATTTTTTATATTTATAAATTAACTTTGATTCCAATGTAATCTACTGTCTTACTTTTCATTTCTGGATTTGATATTTACTTCTACAGTCAGGAATTTTAACTATTTTTAAATGCTTAAAATTCTCACGAACGAATGCAAAACTCTCAATAGTTTTATTCTCGTACATACATTTGTCTATGATTTATCAATTTTAATTAATATATATGCAAAGAAATAATTTTGATAATCCAAAAGAACTTCTGGAAATATTGTAAACAGCGTAATTATTAAGTGTCTATCCCCTCATTGTAAAAATTATATTGTGTACCTTGTAATTAACCTTGTAATTCCTCATTCAAATATTTCCAGAATTGGTTCTAACATTTTATCAACATTCAATTACTATCATAAATTTTGACGTTAATATCTGTATAATAATTTAACACTTGTTAAACTTGTTCTGTATTAGAGTTCTGTAAAAGTATAAATTTTTAAAATGACAAGTCCATAATTTTTTAAAATCTACTTGTGGAATGTGGTTTAGAGTTTGTTGTTCAATCATGTAATTTAAAGTTTTCTACAGAGTAAAAATTGTCACGTTGTAAATGTATGACTACATCATTATATTTTTAAAAGCACCTTTTCATATGAAAATTGGATGAAAGTATGTTAAAGAAATGAATAAATATGAGTAAAAGAGAGAAGATGCCAACGAGTTTGCTAGTTATTTTTGACGTTTTTGTATTCAAAAAATGAATAAAATTATATAGTTTTCTGTGAAGAAAGTTTGAAAGGAAGCGAAGACTGGCTTCCCCCTGCAGAGTGCCATCTATCACGTCACTAACGACCTCCGCAAGTTTACTTCTGTAGCGAGTTGTGAAAGGGCACATGTTACCGCCCATGTTTGCCACCACCATAGTGCCATAAATTATGATCCTTAAGAACTGTCACTGCTCCTCCCCGTCTTCAACAAACTTATAGATCTTCGTTCGTTCGTAGCATTAGGAAAAGTGTTTTAGAGGAAATGAAGAAGCGATAAGAAATTTTCGACGTGGGAAAAATTACTGATTTAAATGGAAAACTTTGCCATTATATCAGTTTACATTAAGATCGAATTATGATAAGAACACTATGAATGACAAAAAGTGTTTTATTACTGATTTAGTTATTTCGCAACAGAAATTTAAACTTTAGAAAATTGCGTCGAAATTTGAGTAGTCAGTTAACGAAGATTTCTACATTGATTTATCTATAAGCCTTAATGAGAATTTTCGAGACATTCGTGCAATTTTTACTGATTTCTAACGCAATAAAAAAGCTGATGCTAAAAATTGATAGAACATAAAAAGTTAAAGAATGCGTTTAAATTTCAAGAGTAAAAGTCATTTTATATTTCAAACTAATAGCTTTTTCGCTAATATTTATTCTAATTGTAATTAAAAACATTTTTTTAAAAATTCTCTAACGAGCTTAACTATTAGTGTTTTAAATTGTGAAATTATTTTATTCTATTACATATTATTTTCAATAGCTTTAAATATTGTTTAATAATTGTTTTTATTCCCAAACGATTAAAATTACATTGATTACCATTTTAACTTAAACTTAAGTTACAACTAATCACATTTATTTCAATGTTATTGCCGATAATAATTTATTAAAAATTCAGAATGAAATATAATATTTCTTAGTTTACCTTAGACTAGAAAAGATAATGCTCTTACACGAATTAATCTTTTTTTTTTCCTTTCCTTTTTGCTCTTGTATTCGGCGGTAGTAGAAAAAAAGAAAGACTCCATTTAGTGATCGAGATGACTTCTTTGGGCGGGAAAAATATTTCTCCTCTGATTTATCGTCTCTCAGCTCTTTCATTACTAGACTTGGTAATTAACACCAACACCTGGATATCGACATGCTATAAGTAGAATTCCAGAATTCTCTTATTACTTATTGCAACCCAGAGGTTAGCAATTAAAAAAAAAACTGTCTGAGTATAACATAACCGGAAGTTTAATTTTTTTTTATTATTTCGTTATTTAACAAACCATTCGCAAAATTCAAGGAAATAATTCATAAATTTCCATTTTATAAATTAATGAAAAGTTATCTAGTTTATTTCCTTCATTAATTATACTAAATTTTAATTTTTCTATCTAAGGAAGTTTTATAGATACAAATTAAACGCAAGACGATTTATATGTATGAGCCATTTCTATGTATATAATATAGATTAGTGATGGTTGTCAGTATCAATATATATATACACACGCATAGCAGCTTGCTACGTAGGGTCACAGATATAAATAGCACTTGATATAAGTTATACTACATGAAAAACAGCCTCGTTTAAATTATCTAAGATAAACTGTAAGAAACCTAATTTATTTTTTATAAAAAATTATTTTACGCTTCGCTTTATTACAATAGTTAAATTATGATGTCAAAAATGATTAGCTTTCATCACCAAATTTTTAATCGCACTCAAAATAAATCATAAAAAATTAAATTAAAGAAACTAATCGTAATTTTCAAGCTGCGATTTTACAGAGATTTTCTTCTCAGAAAGACATTATTATATATATTAATATTTTATACAAGAAATAAATTATTGAATTAGTTGCTTTCTTATCATTAAATAGTAACAGTAGGATCGATGAATCAGATGAAGAGAATGTTTATAATTACGTGATTTGAAAAATGCGATCAGTATCTCTTATATGAAAAGAATCCAATAAAAAATACAAAATAAAAGTTTTAAGTCTGTCCTTTCTACATTTGTAAGAAGGTTGAATGAAACTATCGACTTACTCTGGCCTTCAAATCTTAATAGAAGTTATCACGTTTACAGTGTCAGTTAGCCTTGCTGAGACCACTCTGATGTCAGAAGGTCAACACATTGTATTAATCATTTCAATTCCATAAAGAACTTTATTAAGAACTTTATAGCTAACTAGCCTGAATTTGAAATTAAAATAATAACTGCATTATAAGTTTATAAGGTTCATATAACTTCATAAAAAAGACCACTTATAATTTTTAAAGCTAATTAAATAGTTATAAAAATTCATGCAGCCAATAAAAATTAATATAAAAAGTTTTATTCTTTTCTAATATAGTTATTAATAACATTTTCACATTTAGCTTATTAATAATAAGATGATAATATTTTTATATCCTGCACACGATTATGTGAATCTTAATTAAAGTTTAGCAAATTTAATTAATAAATGAATCCATAATTTATTTTTTTATATGGAAATGTGATATTTTTGTTTTTGATATGATGTTCTTTTATATTACAAAAGAGACAAATAATTCCTTAAGTAAAAAATCAAGAAAACAAAAACTGTATTGAACAATGTTCAAAATTAGATAAAGCATTAAATAAATATCGATTAATATACTATCAATAAATTTTTATTTTTATTTTTTTAATTTTGTTATATTGAGAATCTATTTATTTAGAAATTGCTGTATAGTATTTGTACTTACTTGTTAGTTGTCTCGTTAGATCTTAATGAACAAAATTCTCGCCCCATTTTTTCAATAAATTTGATTATATTAATGTTTAAAAAAGTAGTGATTTCAATTCTGTTTTTTTATAACTATAAATAGTTAAGTTCCAATTCTTGAGTTCCTATTAGTAAGAACTTCTTGCTGTCATCCGAGCTTAGTTACGAGACATCCTTTATATATTAATGTTTGTTGATAAATTTATTAACATATAGATTAAACGCTTACATAAATGTATAAATTTATTATGTTAAGATAAATGACTCATATTGAAATGCTTTCAAATTTATAAACTGATATTAAAATGAAAAAAAATTCAGAATATATTATACTAATTGATATAAATGGAAATTATTTATGAAATAAATCAGGAAAAGAAAGACTAACTTTTTAATTAAATTTTTATTTTTTAAGATTTTTAATGCATTATTGTTTTTATTTTCAGTTTAGTTTAAATTTAACATTTTCGAAACATTCAAAGATGGGTGAATTAAAAAATTGAATTAAAATTCTATTTCTTATTAAAATCAATAGCATAAACTAGAATTTAAAATAGCTTATGTTTTCTTATGAAAATAATTTTTCCAGTAGCGTCATTTCAGCTATACCGTAGCTTGCTTTAATAATTCCTTTATATCATCATTCCTATTTAGCAGATATCTCATAATAATGTAAAAATATACTTTCGTAACATCATATAGTGGAACTGTAGAATACCTTACGTAAGTTATGATAGCTCTGATTATGATTTGGATAATGTATTGACGACTAGAAGCATTAATCAAATTGAGGGATACAGAAAGAGGAAGAGTCTAGTATAGGATCTGACATAATAAATAAGTAAATACTTTAATGTAAAAAATAAAATATAAAAATTAAAATGGCATTGTAATTTTCAGATTTGCCATAAATATCATAAAATTGCTTATCTAATATGATAAGCATAAATCTAATGATAACGTATAGGTATACATCATTACACACTGTATTAACTTATAAAGTAGTTTGAACTGTATTGGATTAAGCCAAAATCTTACTATACGTTTATATAACTACGGTACTTAAAAAACAAATATCCGGGACTGTGCCTAAATGGAGAACATGAACCGCATTCACCCGTTAAAACTATCTACTTTCTCTAATCGTCGGTTTTAATGATAAACTAAACATTGTTAATATAGGTGTACACTTATATACATGCATGAAATGAATAGATGCCGACATATTTTAAACATATTGTTAAGTTCTTGACCTTTTCGTAATTATTCATTGCTCGCCTGAATTATTAAAACTCACTCGTGTGTTAAACTGTGGGAGTTGCCTACTTAGATATTCATTCAGGATCCGCAGATACTTGGTCTCGTAGTGAACAGTACCAATTGGGGTGCGGTCCTTGGACATAGTGGGCGACGTCGGGGATCTAAGTTGTCTTGCGGTATTGTCCGGCCCAGTAGCAAATATGCACCAAATGTCCGCATCTAGTTGAGGGTCACCACCCACTTTTACATATTGTACGTGCCGCACCCACTCGTCTAAAATCATTGCGCTACTTCCGGTCACGATTGATATTCTAGCTTTCACTTGTCGTGATGCTGCCTATGTGATAGGGTTTTAGCGATTTATGCTTTTTCTTTTTGCTATTGCTCTCAAAAAGGAGTCTGGATCTCAAAAAAGACGATTGATATCAGGAATCTATAGTATATTTACTACTCTAAATACAGTACCATTGTTCTAACGTTAAATTCTGTAACACAGATTATAATTAAATGAGCTATCCATTAAAAGAGATTGATCAGTATATATTGAGTTAGAAATGCAATTATTAACTTAATTAGACTAAATAACTTTAGAAAATTGCATTAATTTATTGCAAACGGAAAAAAATGAGTAGAATAATGGTCTGTTACAACAAAAACCATTCGTATAATGATGTTATAATAGCAAATGGCAAGAGCTTGGAACTTTGAGGTTAATGTTTAAGTAACTCTTGCTTGTCAAAGTAAAAAATGATTCAATCTGGTTTGATGACGAGTGTATTAAGGTAAGGGGTAAGGTGCGAGTTTACAGAATACAAATTGCGACATGGAAAATATTTGTCTGTAATTTTTTACTCTTGGTCGATTCGAGTTTATCAAGGTCATTTGTAGATGAAGTTGATGTTTTCGTAACCTAGAGATTAGATTAAGTTGGAAATCATTTGTTCTCTTTTGTAGTGGGACAGATGGAAGAATGTATTATGGAACAATAAATTTCACAAACTGATCACCATACGAAAGAAAGGCAATTTTTCGAAAAACGAAAAACTCTAAAATTTTTGTAGTAATTTCATCTGTTTCCTTGTTTATCAACTAATAAGGTCATATAAAACTATTTGTTCTCCGATTATCATTTTGCTTTTATGAGAAAATAAGATAAAAAATATAATTTATTTATCTATGTATTTAAGAATTTATCTTATTATTCTTTAATAGATAATTCTTTGAACATATATATATGTTTACAGATAGGTCTAGGTTATATCAAATTTATTGTGGTAACTTTTAAAACAAGTATTCAAATAAATCATTAAACTGAGAACTGGTATAACTAGAAAACATGAAAGCTCTTCCCAAAAAATATAGAATTTATAGCAAATCTCATTAAATAAATAATTACTTTTCATTGATCCAAAAATCTAGCAGTTACGAATATCGGAGTATTAAGACATAGAATTTGTTAGTTATTCCAGTGTTTGTGTCAATTATAAGAAAATAAAGTAGCCCACATGAAAAACTGCATATAAAAATAATGTTATTGCATAATATTTTGCATTTATATATATTTCCTATGCGTATTTGAAAGTTATACTGTGTTTAATTCAATTTAGCAAGCGTGTATCTTAATTTATTAGATATTTACATGCACAAACAAAATGACATTAATTTAGAGCAGCGCTGTCACAGGATTGACAAAACAAATTAAGAAGAATAACCTGTATTGTATTAGCGAAACTTTTATTTTATATCCAAAGTGGTTAAAAAACTACTTTAAAAACAAGATAGCATCAAATAAAATGTAGAAAGAATTGATTTGTAAAGTATATTTAAGTATATTCCTTGGCGTTTGTCATCATTCGTCGAAGGGGTGCTAGAATACACACCCTTAGTGTCGAACAGAGATACCGACAGAAAGATTCTCAGTCTACCTTTTCTGTTCAACGATCCTTTACACGCTAAACTCTCATCACATTAACCCTCATCACGTCGCACTTAGTTTAGCCCTCAGACTATTACCGGACACACCCTGAGATTAATAAGCTACGTAATTAAGTGTCAAACCATTGGGCCCTGCCATTCTTTCTGGCTTATGGGGAGAGACACCGCTTTTCTGCATTTCTCATTAGGTCAGCGTCCCTCCAGATCAGTGAGTTAACGGAATGAGCACGTCACCAGTGATGCAAGGGCGTTGGGGACCTACGGATGACCTCAAGGTACCCTCTTATTGTTTTTGGTTTACTACCTGTTTTACTGTCTTTTCGTTGCCAGAATTTAGAAGAATTTTGATTGTCTCAAAGATTTTCGAGATTCTCCTCCCTCAATCATGCTTAAATAGACAACATAGATAATTAATAACTTTTTACAAATTTATTTATCTGGAGAAAGATTTAGACATGTTTTAATCCTGATTAAATGAAAAATGATTTAAGATGGTATAAAAATATGAACATGACGAATATAAACGTAATTATAGTATCGCATTTGTTTATTTTTTAAATATAAAATTTATAGTTAATATACCTTTTTTATTCACTTCAAGAATTTATTTCAAATATGATTTCAAAAAGAGCAGATGAATAAAAAAAAAACAATAAAATGCAGTACTTACTTAAATTTTTACATTATAATAGTTTTAAAATTTATTGTCAAAATTGATACTTGATTATCTAAATGCGAAAAAAATTAATTCTTTTTTAATAATGCATTATTTATTTATTTAAGACACTCGTACAATTCTATAAAAAGCATTTTTAACAGTAGAAGAATAAGTTAATCTACAGAAATATCTTATATAATGAAAAAGTTATTGTAATATCTTGATATATTTTTCTTATAATTTAATGTATTATATTTTTGTAAAATGAATATTTTCCATCTTTTAAAAATGATATTTTTAATATATATTTATATAAAAAGTAAGGAATATTTAAGATAAAACTATAACATTTTATATGAATGTTCAATATACATTTAAAAAGCTAGAGTAATTATTGATTTCTCATATAATCTACATATTTAAGATGGATTAGTGTTACTAATTAAAAAGATGAAACAAAAATAATTTAATTCGTTTGATTCGACAATTGTTTCCTCTCTTTCCTTTATGACAGTCCGGTCAATCACGCCACCCATAGTTCGCCTAAGGCTTTGAAAAGTTGTAATGCTGTTTTCTTCTTGCCAGTCTTTAAAATTTAATACTGGTATGTATAGATCTATAGATATGAAAATGGTGACAATAATAATAAATCAACATCGCGATAATTTTATCATCAAATAATGATTAGAATGTATATCGGAATTTATAAAATTTTATTTTTAATAATATATATAAACTTTAATGCAAACTTTTTATTTAAGAATATAAATATTAGAAAAGCACAGCATATAAATATTAAGAAATTACACGAATTATTTGCTATGCCTTTGAATTTAATTTAAATTCAAAGGCATAACAAATAATTCATGTATGTCATCTACTTGGATAAAATCTTCCTTTTAATTTTATTCTTTCTGTAAAAGATGAAAAATAATAAATTAATCTGTTTTTAAAAAGTAGGTCTCATAATTTATACAAAATTTGATTTAACTTCGGGAGCTTCAAAAGATTTGACTTCTGCATTATAGAAAAAGCTATGTTTATCCTAGCTAATTAAGGCGTTAAATAATAATATGTTTATATTTACATTTTTAAAATTATAATAATCTTAATAAGGAGAAGAATTTAAACAAGAGTGTCCCTAGTATTTCGAACCCGTTCCGTTCTGATGAAGCAACATAGCACAATGCTTGCATCATTAAATGAAAACCTGGCAAAATATTTCTATTATAAAATAATACAAATTTAATTAAAATTGATTTTTTTACACTAGCCCCTTAACATTCGCAAGGGTACGTTCCGAATACTCTAGTGGAAGAAAAAATTCCTGGATAAACATTTTGAGAATTTTATATGAAGGGTAAATTTATATGCGCATCATATAAATTTTTAAGGAATCGAACCCGTATTCTCTACGTGGAAAATGGACATATTTCCTCTCGATCAGTCTGGTTTCTGCAAAGTATATTATGTAAAAGAATTATTTTCGAAAATATAACTTATAATTTCATTATTTAAAAACATTCCCTCTACTGTCTTCAAGTTTTTACAGAATAGGTTAATTACAATATAACGAATTAGATTACTAATTGTTAACACTTTGACTAAAAACAATCCAAATGTTTTAACGCAAGATTAGTAATATTTTGAGTTAATAATCGCTTCCACCACGAGTGCGATTTCGCGACTATTGTTAATTTTCTATTCTAGGGACCATCGTCTTCTTGAAATACTGTTGTCAAATTTTATGGGTATTTCGCGAATATCCGAATTCACGAATACCGAATTTTACAAAATTCTGTAATTAATTAAATTAGAATATAATAAAACAAGTTTACTATCCCGAAAATTGTTGCAATAAATATTCACTAAATTAAGCGTAATTATATTAGAATTTTATTGCTATAGTAATTATTTTCAGAGTTAAACAATAAATAATATAGTAAAAATTTCTTTAGACATCTTTAAATATCGTTTAATTCCAGTTTACAACGTTTTTCTCCTTCGGGCTGTTTGTATTCGTAGGGCTTCGGAAGGCGTTTCCGATAAGAAAATGATGACCTTTATATGGACAACTCACGTGACAATTAGTTTCGAGGTATTTGGAACCCCTTTGAGGATCTTCAGGGTATGTCAATAATACGTAGGTACACGATTAAAGATTGTGGTTTTTTCGGTGATTCGCATGACACAACTCGCAGTTTTAGTATAATCATAAAAAAAAATAATTGAAATTAATTATTTATAAATTAGAAATATCAGCGAAGAAGTAACATTTGTTTATAAATCTAATTTTTTTATGTTGAAAATTAATGAAGTGAACGTTAAGAATTAAAAATAGGATTGTTTTAATTAGGTCTAATCACTAGGAGATCATTCATTAAAGAAGAGTCAGCATTCAGAAATGTCTATAATTATTTTTCTGTCCGTCATTTATTATTAATGAACTAATTTAATGATACTCGTAATTGTAAGAATTGCCTAGATATGTTCGTCTCGTAAATTGACTATTGACTTCTGGTTCCAATGGTACTCAAAATGAAATTCGTAAGCATAGGGGCTGATTTAAACTGACCGCGAGTCCAAACCTGCAATATGTATACACCTTCGAATGTCCGACAATCCAACAGGATATACAACGAGAATGGGAGTTTCTACGTGATTGACAGTTAAGTCTGTGCCACACCCCTGTTTGTTATGCACTGAACAATGTGGAGAATTAAACGGACTTGAGAGTAACGCAAAAAAAACTTGTGTTGTATTTTAAAGCGATGTTATCGACTTAATTCCTTGCTCCATTAGTATCTGGAATTTGAAAGATTGAGGTTATATAGTTGAGTACAATGGAAAATATCGTGTGTCGTGTCAGATATCTACGATGTCGGTCACTTCGAGATATTCAAACTAATGGTTATAACTAAGATCAACGAAACCAATAGATGGGGCGTAACAGTGTTTTTAAGGGATGACAAGGTCTTCATTTCTTCTGTTTCTTATTCAACAGCTTGGAAGATAGATAGAGCAGTTTTCCATATGAAAGATGGTGAAGTCTTATCGTGACTTATCTATAAACGTCAAAAACACAAATTTTGTTTAGTCTTTTGTTTATATTTAATTGTAATTCATATCTTTTCTAAATGAACTTATTATTATTAGGATTATAAGAATCATAAAAAGAACATTTTCTATCTAATCCACAACAAATAAGTTAAACCTACAACGAAAATACTCGCTCTTTGAAACTATCTTTTAGATGTAAGATATCATTGCATGGGACTATTATTTTAAATTCCATCGAGATTAGACTTACAGTAATTTCTGCAAAATTTATGATTACATCCAGAAATAACTAACCCAATAATTTATAATAAATCTATAAAATTTTAGATTATTTAATTTTTGTATTTGTTAAGAGATTTATTTTTTAATTTAAAATTTCTAATAAGCTATAATATTTTTTAATACTTTATTCTTTATAAGAATAGTAAAAGCTACTTCACTTTTCAAAATGATAAATAACACCTGAAAAAAATCGTTCAGAAATTAATCTAAATAAAACGATTAGATTAATAATTTTTACTTATCAGAAAATTATAATCTCTGTAGAACTCATTTATTTTTTTGTTAGACTTATTCAAAATAATTGTTCTTGTTATTTTTTCTCTTTTAGAATTCCCGACAAATTGATAGAGTCCGTTTATTTAATGGAAGTTTTTCTTGAACAAGTTATATCTAAACCTATAGATCAAAGAGAGGATGAAGAGGGAGGAACAAGTTGGATAGACCTCTCTTATATCGGAACCCGGATCTTTGTCTTGTTGATGAAAAGTTGGTATGAAAATCCTGAGTGATATATAGTATATCCGATTTATATCAGAAAGATTCAATATCATGTTTAAAAGATACAATATAAGCCGTTCATCGTATACGACAGATTTAGATACATATCTAATAAATATAGATTAAAAAGTAATAATTATTATATAAGCTTATATCATTTAAATATTTCTAATACTGAGATTTATATATCATTAAATGATGTTTTTGTATTCAGGTCTCAAGAAACATAAAAATTGACTGACAAGTGAGTTTAGGTTACTGTTTATAACTATTTTGTATAGCCTACAATAAGTCAGTTCAACAATGAAAATAATTTAATTTTAAATTAATAACGTGATATAAAATTCGGTAATTTGATATAATTGAATAAATGATTATGAAATATAGATAATATATTTATATTAATTCTAAATAAAACAGGTAAGTAAATATTTATATTAGTGAAACAAAGAAAGACATTCTTTTTAAGACTTGTGAAGTGAAAGTATAAAATATTTTGATTCACAATTTATAGCATTTAAAAAATAATATAATATACTTCACGTATAAATAATCCAATAAATTGAGTGAATAATTATAAAATGAGTTTATAGCTATTGATATATTGCGATCTAAAGACAGCAAAATATTCCAATTTTCACAACTTTACAAAATAAATAATTCCCTATTTTGTATATAATAATGTATATATTTCTATTCGTTTAACTTCGCATCCATATAGATACATTTTGTAAAATGTATAAAAAGTAATTCTCGATATAATTTATGCAATTTTTAAAAACTGGATTAACATACAAACGACAGGTCTTTCAAATGTTTATGTAAAAATATAAATTTACGTTCCTAATAATTAATTTATATTTTAAGAAAAACGTGTAAAAAGCAAATGAATTTATAAGATCGTTCCTCATGTTTAATTAACTTTATTATTAAAAAATAGAATAATTTATCGTAATTATAATTTAATTAAGCAATTAAAATTCCATGTAGCCTATACATAAATTTAATTTAAAATTCATATCAAATATATTTACTAAATTAATGCATAAAAATGAAGTTAAAAGAAATTAAAGAAATAAATATATAAGATTTTTAAGAAGCAGATTAAAGTTATTTAATGAAGTTTAATCTAAAATTTAATATAAAATTTTGCATCATGATTACAGTATTCATTTAGATGTATTGAACAGTTTTCTCGTGACTTTTTATAAATATTCAAATACATGTCTTTTATTTTTAATACACATAAATTAGTTGAATTTAAACAAGTTCTAAGAATATTTGAAAACTAATACCGGTATAAACAAGTATATATAAAACAAATAATCGCTATTATTTAGAGATAAATTAATACTGAATTGAGAATAAATTTATTCAATCAAAATCTAAAAAAAGACTCAGAATTTATTTTTAAAATATTTAATGTTTTAGAGCCTTTGGGGATAAATCGGCGATTCTGTGAATCACCTGTACTCTATTATCATTTTTGAGTAATGACACTGTAATGGAGAAAATAATAAATTCAAAAATTTCATTTACAACACAGCTATCATTTTATGCAACAGCATAAGTCTATTATTCCAGCCGTAAGCGTGGATATCTTTCGTGAAGAACGTATGCACCTAATAATTCAGGGGCCTAAAAGATGCTGCACTGGGGAGTGTGCGAGCAGCAGCTCAAGTAGGCGACGACATGAATGGAAATGAACTCTCTAGCTATCTTCTAACTTGTTTTGAATGTATTAAAAATTGTTATTTTTGTTTTTGTCTTGTTGACAACAGAATAAGAACTAACCTAACAGTCTAGATGGGAATGCAAATCATAAACGAAATTTTTTTATTTTTATTTCAACTTTTAAACCGGTTGGTTGTAAATTCATTCTAAATTAAAATATCTCTGAAATATTTATTTAATTTATTAAAAAATACTGCCGTGTTTTAGCCCACGCGGCTTATCATTTAATTTCCTATTATATTTTACCTTGAATAAATTAAAGAAAAAATAATTAAACTAATTTTTATATAATTAGACCTAGAAAATAAGTTTAATTTTAATTTTTGTTATCCTTGTTTTTTTAATACAATAAAGTTATACTAATATAATATACATTTTTTCCTGTTGCCGAAAAGACAAATAATGATTAAGCACTTGAAACAAGCGAAATTTATTAATTAATTGAAGATTAATCATTGAAGATTGATTAATAAAAATCCAATTTTAGCTTTTGTTAAAGTTATGTTTACCCTTCCGTTCGACTTGTTTCATTTTTCTTTTAAGTAACGATCTTAAATGATGATTGACATTAAAATAATTCCAATCTACGAAATAAGCTAATTACATAGTCTCTAAAACGATTCAAACCATGTTCGAAATAAAAAGCAATTGGTCTCTGTTGTACCGGCTTCTTTGATCACTTTTGTTTACTGAATCTTTATTGAGGCAGTAACGCCCTTTACACTCAAAACGTTGTACAGTACAAGGATGATTAGCATATTATTAACAATGAAATCATTCCGACAATGAATCTATTTTGCATTTATTAAATGAACATTGAAAACTTTATTCTGTCTTAACTAATTTTTTTTCCATTTAAGTTTGAATAATGCAGATTGCAATCTCGTAAATAATGCGCGTCATAAATGCAAATATTTTGATTATAATTTATCGGAGCATACGTTTAATTTAAAGATTTCTTTTATATTTATATATTTAGTATTTTGTGTACGTTTACAGAACCATTAAACATTGCAGATTACTAGCGAAGAGTTATGGGAACTTTTCATTTGTCTCAATTAATCATGTTTACAGTTAGTTCATAAGTTATTTTAAGAGAATAAATTAAATAATTGCAATTAAAGGAATAAATACTGATAATATTTCAGTAAATTGTGAGGATTGGGGGTCCAACTTATTGCTTCGAAAAACAACCCAAGCAGGACCTCCCGCGGTGCTCTTTCATCTCGGACCTAGTTGTTTCACTAAAGTATCGATGATCATCCACATCATAATTACCCGTTTCTAATTTAAAGTTCAACGGAGTGTTAAGTTTAACGTTCATTAAGCTTAATTTAAGCTTAAAGAAGTTACGCCAGAAGGAGAACAGACCTACCGCCGTTATACAAATCTCTCTATAAAAATAGATCTTCCCACATTCGGTGCGTTAGAATATCATAATGTTATATACCCCTTGAGCATTATTGGGAATGGTTTTCTTATTCATCGGGTCTAACGATAATTTTACTGAATTTATTATATAAATTAAGTCCGAAATTTAAGTTCGCAGATGATCATTAATTTTTACTGATACCGAAGCAATGAATACCAAGTAGTCTAGCAGATAGGTCTAATTTAATGCATAGACTTTACTAGATAAACTAGTGCTGAGTCTATCATTTTAACTCTTAATTCAAAGAATTTTTAATGATTCCAATTTTTCAGAACCGCTATTAATCTTAATTAATACACCTTATATATGATTTAATTGACTTAACTACTTGGAAATTTAATTAAAATTAATTTATGTTTATTAGAAACCATCATTTAAATTGTTTTGTCTTTCAAATATTTGTAATTTGGTAATTTGTAAAAAAAAAAAAAATTGTCTAGGCTTAACATTTGAATAGAATGCGACACTTTGACATTATTTTCTGTTTAAGCGTAATTAAAAATAAATAATAAATAAAACGCATTCTTAACTTAACATTGTGCAATGATGATATTATAAATGCATCAGTTGTGACGGTTGAAATCTTCAGAGGTAGGAATGATAAATTGCTTCTTTTGAAATGACAAATTTCTTTCATACTAACAAATGATGTTCTTATAAAAGATATAATTCACTTTCAACGACAGAATAAAATATCGTTCGCTTAACATAGTTGCACTCGAACAACATTAAAAATCTTCAGAACTCACCGAATTGTATCTCATGTTAACTCAATTCAGCAACATATTGTTATTTCATCGCTCATTGTCCATGCATAATGATTTTCTATCGCATTTGTCGTGAAAGTAGGTCATACGCAAATATATTCCAATAGCCGACAAGCATTGATAAACCTTTCGTAAGAAGGCTGAATAGTTAATCAACCGACCAATCCACATTGTCCTTGCGTTCTAAAAGGATCCTCTTATAGCTGCAACATGGTATAAGCGCCTTTTGTCTGCACACTTCCCGGGGGCGTGAATACTCATCAACATAATTTTAGGTTAGGTGTCGTATCCGCCAATATATTTAAGCTGTATATATATAATTACTTTATGTTAGTAGTTCTGTACTTTTTTATATTTTATTTTCTCTCATAAATTGCCTGGGGGTCTTAATCATGCGCTACAATTCATGATGAGATTATGAAGCCGAAAAAAGTGTGAAAAATCTTTCTTCTTCTTTAAAAGGTTGAACGTAGAAATCTGTTAGCTATGACATACAAAGATCTCTATTCATTCTCTCAATTATTATGAGGAAAGAATTTGAATAGCTCTATAATTTATTCTTTCTTCTTTTTTTATCTTATATTTTAAATAACTTCCGATATAAATTATTCGAAATTACTTGCAAATTTTTTTAAAATTTTTAATGAGAAAATAACAAATAAATAAGCAGTTTTGTAAAAAATGTGAAAAACCATTCTACTATAGTTAATTATAACATAATTTCGAAAAAATTATAAATATGAAATATATAAGAATTTACAAATATAATTTATGAAAATACTGTATTTAGATATCAAAATGACATTTTAATTAAGCATCATTAATTTATTATTAAGGAGATATGAAAAAATTATATTCGGTATTGTTTTTTGTATTTATGTTTAATATTGTTTAGTAATAACTTCTGTTATTACTAAAATAAATCTGAAATTAAAATTCGAAATCAATAAATATTAAATTACAGTAACATATCTATTAATTTATTTCTCTATCAAATTTATGACAAATAAATATCTATTTAAGTGAATATATATTTCATTATTCAAGCATATTTAAGTGAATTTATATTTCATTATAAGCATATTTTGACTACAGATTTCTTTTCGTAAAAAACACGATACTATTGTAGCAAAATGATCAGAAAACTATCTTTGAAAATAATTGTAAAACCATTTTATAAAACTATTTTAAATCTATTGTTATTTTATAAATTTTAATGTAAAAGTAAATGCCGTAAATGCGACATAAAAATTAAATTCATCACCAGAGCATTTTCTAAGATGCTCTGGTGATGAACTTCAGAGATTAAAATTAGGTTAATTCAATAGTATAAGTTTTTAGCATAACTATTATATCTACAGATTCAGCTGAAATCTTATCAGTTAATCTTAGATGAAATACAGTAAACAAAATAAATGCAATTAGGCTTTAAATATATAAATATTGCTAAATATTTAATTGAATTTCGAACAATTGAACAATTTATTTTCTGTTTTACTAATGGAATTTTTATCTTTCGGTCTTTCTGGATTTCCAGAAATCGTACATAGGTCCAAAAACCCTTAAATACAGCAATCAATATATTCGAATTTTAATCTGTTTTACAAAAATAAGATTGATTTCTTTTGTCGAACTTAATTTATTCAACGAACTAATTTATAAATAAAAATAAATTTCCGACAGTTTATTTAAGAGTTTGTCAGTTTATATATATATTATTGTCAAAACCCGATTTGTCTAGTTGAAACTAGTTAGAACAAAGCTCGTTCGTGAATACCAGTATTAATTAGTCAATACTAGAATTCCCTACATTTGTTAGAAACTTATGGTTTTCACTAAAACTTCTCTAATTAAAACTCGATATGACTACTGAAAACTAGTATTACCTAAAATTTCTTTTTCAAGGATAAGCTTGATTCTTCGTGCAACCATGCGTGAGGGGCTAAAATAAAATCATAGCAACTGAAATCTACAAGTAAATATACTTATTTATGAACATAGTAACTGAAATTTACAGAAGAAATATATTTATGATGTATATTATTTGTTTCCGCATGAAAAACTGTTATGACATTTAAAGTTGCAGAGAATTTCCTTCTTCTTCACAAGCATCTTTTCGAAATGCAACTTTTCTCGCAAACTTAATGTAAACCTTTGTGGGGTCATCGTCACTTTCTTCTTCTTCTTCTTTTTCTTTAGTATGATATAGAGGTTTTAGCTGGCGCTTTTTCTGAAACCTCCATATCGTCGCTTTCTTAGCTGCCGCCTCAAAGAAATATCTGTATCCGGTACCTCTTAGTGCATCAGGAATTTCTCCCGAAAAATATCGAATCCGAGCTACAAAAGATATTTTTTTCATAATCATATTTTGGGCACTCTAAATAGTAATAAATACATAAAAGATACAAAAACCTACCTGCAATATAATTTATCCACTTTTCCATCCTTAGTTCCGATCTTATACAGATCTTCATTTTTTCCAGCACGACTCCGATGATATTTTCAAAATCTGCCTTTGCTCTGTCCATATCCGTGATTGGGATTATGACATTATCTCCTACTTCAACAAGGGAATGGGTGGCATCGGAGATACGTTATATTTTCTTGGTCTGTTTAGACAAATTGTAAATTCTACTAGGATCAGCCTTCAGCAGGGGTCTCGGCTTCGTTCTGTCGCCCATTTATCTCCGCGATGACTCTCTGGAGTTCGTCCTCATCTTCAATGTTTCGAAAACATCTGATGGCAATGCTGAAATCGCGAGTCCTCTTCTTGGTCTATCTCGAACATGGCTCGATAGGGCGACTTTTTATTCCAGAATGAAAAGCTCGGTTTTTCATAAACTGAACAAACCGAAAGACTTTAACTAACTGCTTTTAATTAGTAAAACTGTAAATAATTACTAACAAAGCAATTTTTCCGTCAATTCCAGTTTTCCCTAAAATATCTTAATAAATTCTAATATTCACTAGTTAATATTAATATTCACGAATGGGCTTTGTTCCAACTAGTTTCAACTAGGCAAATCGGGTTTTAAATAATTTCGGGTTTTAACGTTAACATATATATACATATAAAAGAATATGTTTGCCTTAGAAAATTTTGGTTTTTAAAAGTACAGTATTTTGAAATTGTTAATGAAATTAATTTCTTAAAAGCCTAAAAAAATTTATAAAGTTATTTAATAAATATAAAAACTACATAAAAGTCTGATGGGAGTAACTAATTGGATAGTTATTCAATGTCTAAATTGTCATTCAGTCAATAATCACATTAAGAGAACAAGCAGTGATCAGTAATATGATTTTTGAAAAGAAAATGTTTGCTTATATTTCTATACGCAATAGCTTTAATATTATACATGAATGATAAAATTTTTAGAGTTAAATATTACTTCACAATAGATTATTAGGGCAGATTGTCAATAAATGTATTTTTTGGTAAGATAAATAAGATCAAACTAAATAAGATTGTCATATAAGTATTTTGATCTGGCACTTTATAAACAAATGCATTAGTTATTTTATATTTAAGTTTTGGCATCTTCAGCTTACAGATAATTATTCTTAAGATAAATATTTATATTAGTTTTTATATTTTTATCAATTTGAAGACAATTAAACTACAGTATAACGAATTATAAATTTTTTCTAATTGTTAGATCGAAATATTTCTTTATAACTAATTTTGAATTTTTAACTATAGTTTTGATTACTAAAAATGTCTAAATATATATTAATATTTTTGCAATGGATAAAATCGAATATTATAACGTAACAATTAGATAATAACAAAAACGTTATAATAATGACTTTATATCCATCTATAATAAATCATTGGCAAATTGTATAAAACACTTTTCATGATAAAAAATTATGGCCAGTCAAAAATGGTTATAGGAAATATTTCAATCAGGATTTTATTGATAGAGTTCCAGTGAAAATAAAAATTTAAAATTTATTTCATTTCACTGGCATTAAAACTACTGTAAGAAAGATGCTATAAAAGAGAAGTAACTGTAATTATTCTGCTTCAATTAACAAAATGAGGAAAAATTAATTTAAACTTATTTAGAATGTTGATAGATCATTTCTGTTTGTCTAAATAAATTAATAAATAATACTTCGTAATCAGGTAAATATTATCTAGTTCATTGAATTATTAATGTCAGTTCAGCATGAATATTTTTTAAAGATAATATTTAAATTTATATATATTTAATGAAATGTTTGTCTGTCCGTTCCACAAAGGCTCCCCCAACATTTGTTCTCTCGGGACCAAATTGTATATGGAGATTTCCCGTTATTCTGCGAGTAGCATAGGCTACTTATGGTCGGATCGCTTCAGGAAGTGAGATACAGTATTTCGGGGTGACAGCGAAAATGCCTTCATTTAAATCATTCAGAGTCATGTTTGAATTGGGCATGACATCATAGTGGCACAGTATGTATCATGATGAAACAATGAATAACGACATCAAAATACCATTGTTGCGTTACACCACAATAATGTAACAACTGAATGACGTAATGTGGCAATTGTGACGTTATAATGACGTAACATCTTGCTTTAATTAATGTTAAAAGAGAATACAAAAAGCCAATGGATTTCAGATGCCATAATAAATGAATGATATTGCAAAATGATACTTCTATGCATGGTTCATTGTCAACCTAAAAGTTTATAACTGAATCACAGTTGATATCACGATGGCCTAACAATGGGATAATATTCCATTTAAATCAACATTAAATTGGACACAAAAGCCAAAGAATTCCAAATATTATAATAAATGAGTTAGACAACATGGTAAACTGATACTTCTGCGTGATTCATTATCAACTTATTAGTCATCCTTTGTCTTTCCGGTTAACCTTACCATGGATATTAATCATCCTGTGGTTGGCTGTAGAAGTTTCCACTGCCAAAAGTATTTCTTATATGTTCCGCGGTTTATTTCCACTTTAATCTAATTTATAAATTCAATTAATTTTCTAGACAGGGTGCTCGACCTCATAATGAAGTATAATTGACATAGAATCTGTGTTATGTGACTGAAATTTCCGAGCAACGCCGGGTATTTATAAGGTAGTATAATCTGGTTAGTAAGTATATAAAAAGTAATTGTCATGCAAAATGTTGGAAAAATCCATTTTATTATTAAAAAAGAATCAGACTCTGGTTAGTAAGTATATAAAAGTAATTGTCATGCAAAATGTTGGAAAAATCCATTTTATTATTAAAAAAGAATCAGATGATTGAATTTTTTTTTCAATATTTGCAATAGCTATATATAATTTTATGCATTAACTTATATGATGCAAAATATAGTTCATTTGAAAAATAATAAATTCAAAAATAAAACAAGTAAATTAAAAAATTCTTAATTTATTATTGATTTTTTTTCATTATTAGCCAATGATTAATATCAACAATATATGTAATTTTCATTTAACTGCTGACATTTATTTGAAATTCATAATGCATTTCTGAAAGTTTTATTATTATTATTTTTATACTTTTTATAAACTTTAGAGAGAAATAAATCCAGACCCCATACAAAGTAAAAAGCATTTCACGACCTGGAAGCTTCAAAACAGCTAGGCCTATATGATTAAAAAGTCTTAACCTAAAGTTTTTTTTTTATTTCTTCTGCATAACTGATAAATTTACAGACTAAATGTCACTTTCATTTTCTTTTGATTTATTTCAATTTGTAAAAAAACCATATAATGCATAAGAGTTGCATTATATGGTTAAATTTTCAGTTTATAGAAATATATATATATAGAATGTTCCTAAAAAGTCTGGCCAAATTTAAATCACAGATGAAACAAAGCACTTTTCATGTTTTTTATACCGTGTTATCTTGAAAAGAAATATTTCTTTTTCAAGATAACACGGAATAAGAAACTAAGTCGTATACTATGTTAATCCGCAAAAGAGAGCAAAATCATAGGTTATTTCCAGCCATTCACAAGAAATATTTCTTTTTCAAGATAACACGGAATAAGAAACTAAATCGTATACTATGTTAATCCGCAAAAGAGAGCAAAATCATAGGTTATTTCCAGCCATTCACAGACTGTTCCAATAGCTTATATATTATTGTGATTAATGTACAATTCGTTTTGTTACAGTTGATGGCAAACCACAGTTTACTACAACCATCACGAGACTAATTAAGTTTTATTACATTCTATGCTTTTACATCTTATACAAAGTTTTAATATTTATTTAAATTTTTATTAAATTATTTAAATGCTGTAAAATTGTTTTTGCCATTTATAAAAGAATAGAAGAAATTTATTAAAATTTGGCCTATAAATTATTTTTATATTGAAAATTATAACTATTATGTTTTTAATTTCTTCTGTTTTATTTCAAAAAGGAAATATTTCTCGACTTAAGTTTATAAAAATATTTTGCTTTGAGGATTTAAATTTCGCCAGACTTTTCAGGCATATCCTGTATAAAAATCAATGAAACATATTATTAAAAATTTCTAATCTGATGGATTTATTCAAATTTGATAGATTTGTTGCTATGTTTAATTATTTTTTTGGCTTTCCTTGTGAAGAATTTAGAATTGAATTCCAAAATACTATTCCTCAATTTTTGACCGCTAGAATCATCTCTATTATAAATTTTTCAACTCAGGCATGGGCATTCCACAGATTCTAAACAATTCAAAATCGAAATTTACTACTTTTACAATTTATTGAAACTTTCTAACTGTTTATGAGTATATTTGTTGCAAGTTCTATTCTAAAAATAGAGCTGCTTCATCACCAAGAGTTTCAACGTGCTTGTCATATGCATCAATTCTGTCTGATAAAATCAGCCTATGTAAATGGCTATTTGTAAAAATTTGAATAACTAATCTCAGAATATATTAGGCCTACTATTAATATTCTGTATTATTAAGTTTATGCATTAATCAATTTAAGAATATGCTAATGTAAATTATACACCATAAAGACTCGTCAATAATTTTCTGAGCAATTTTATCAGACAGAAATTTAAATGTTTATATCGCAATGCTCTAATTAATATTTTAGAACTCTGATTTAATAGACGTCCAACTTAATTGTTATAGAAATCACAAATATATTTATTCATCAAACTATCTCAGAAACAGTAATGTGCTGTATACTAGATAATGTTTAAATTTACTGAATTCACCAAATTGCTTGCTTTCCTGATATTTGTCGAAAGTTTATTCCTGAACAGAATTTTAAAAGTATCGTTTTAAGTTCAATAGACACGCGAGGATACCATCAAAGCAATTTCCCTGTCATCGCCAAACAACGTTTACACTGTGTAGTAAAGGGTGATGGATTGTCTTGACTTTACAGTAACCGCTTCTGTTTCGCAGAAAACCGCGTCAATTAATAAGGAAAATAAAAGGAAAGAATGCCAGTTCATTATTAGACAACCTATTGAACTTTATTTTGAATATTCATATTTAATATTCCGCGTAAATTTAAATAAACCTGTAAATTATTAAGTGTGAATATAATAATTAAATTGATTATTTTATGTGAATATTCAATAAAAATAAATTAAAAACTTGTTTTCTCTGTTTCTGCTGTTAATTTTTAAAAGCATGCTAAATCTGTGGAAATTTATTGTTCTAAAAAACTCCTCTCTTTTTTTTTGCTTTTACAAATGATAAATATATTTTTATTTATATCGATTTGTAATTCAAAATGTTTCTGCTGTTAATTTTTAAAAGCATGCTAAATCTATGGAAATTTATTGTTCTAAAAAACTCCTCTCTTTTTTTTTTTTTGCTTTTACAAATGATAAATATATTTTTATTTATATCGATTTGTAATTCAAAATAAATATTTTTCAAAAAAAAATATATTTTAAAACTTTCTTAGCCCTATTTATAATTTATCTAACAAAATAATTTTTAAATACTGTATAACCAACCGTTAAATTATAGAGAGATTTATTCGGATGATTATTCGTTGAGGCTCTGTTTTCTAAATTTACGAGTGCACGAATCATATTTTTAAAATCAAGATAAACAATATAAAATAATTGAATGCATTCATTTATATAGATTAACTGATTTTTTAATACCGGATTCTGTGACGTAATTCATTTGGAAGATCTTATATCTCAGTAATATCGTATCACGAGTTCATAAATTTCTGTTTTCTCCATGCTTTTTAAGAGATAAATGCTGATAAAAATAACGAAAACTTATATCCCATTAAATCTTTTGTTTAAGATTTATTATGACATTACAGGTACGATGATAGTTCTTACACCATCATTAGTGTCCAAATATATTTTGTTATTTTTATATCTCTTTTTTTTACCGCGAATTTATGATTCATAATAATTTTCGAAATACATTTATTTGTGTCTATTTTTTTACTGGATATCCATATATAAATATAGACTATATGTATATCATATTTTCGAATATCGTCGAAAAGCATTTATCACGATTATTTTGATTCAATACAAGATTTATAAAATGTCGGCAAATTTCCTTTAAAGGTCTACTGAATTTCCTTATTGATATAGCCTCGTTTCGTAGTCACATTGTTATTTAATTAACACGTCGTAATGAAATTTACTATCCCCCTCTCATTTTACTGACAAGTTTAGGTGACGTTGACCATTGTCTGAATTTATTCAACAGTAGTCTGTCAAGTCATCTTACCCTTTCTTCGGTAAATTGAGGTCATATAGTCTTTGCTCCTCTCCATCTGTCCACCTGGCAGATGCTAAGGGGCAGACCTCTTCTCTCGTTCCACTTTTGCTTTTTTTCCTCTTGCCCGATTTTGAATCTCCCGTAACGAATATATAATTAAGACCCCAGGGAGCGGCTTCGTCTCCATGTTATTAGATTACTCGTTGTACTAACGAAAAATTGAAGTGGAAAATTGCATAGCGTTTCGTCTCCGTTGATAATTTCTTCGAATTGAATCGACCGTCTAAGTTACTCTAGTTGTTTCTAATCATTCAATCTAGGATATGTTACTTTGCTGAAGGCTAAAAAACATACGTAATTGGTACTACTCAGAAAATTTTAGAGAATAATAGAAGTCGTATATTGTCCTAAATTGCAATATCTCGGTGAGTCAGAGAATTAAGACAATATAACGTAATCTATGTTTTATTTCGAAATATTTTCCATAGCTTGTTTCGAATTAAAATTTATATCCAAATAAACGAGTCTTTGAAAAAGTCATAGAAGTAGAAACTATATCAAATCTATTAAAAATAATAACATGCAACGAATAAAAGACAAAATTTCATTATCATAGACATAGAGACTTTACATGTTCCTAAAACTATACAGTATTTAAAAACTTGAACAATATTGGAGATGAAAATCACACAATTTTTTTAAATAAAAGATATATTGCTAATCGTTTTAAATATATTAAAATGATTAATATTATCACTGGCAAATTTTCTAAAGTGCGAATCTTCTTAAACAATGTGATGGACACCGGTTATCATTCATAAGCACATTTTAATAAATCTATAATTTTTTAATCGAAATGTTGTTAATTTTAGATATAAATATAAACTTATTCTGGAATTATAGCACGATTTTAAAATTCAGTAATGCTTTCACTGATTTGTAAACTTAACGTAATGGTATGGTATAAATATTCCTATAATTAAATGTGATATATTTTTCAAATGAAACAAACTAAGGCATTCTGAAATTTAAAATAATTATTTATGAGCACAGTTTTAATTAACTCTAAATCCATATCAAATAAGGCATAGTATCGTAATGGATAATAAAGTTATGAGAAAGTATTGTGATTACGCTATACCTTTAAATAGTTTCATCTCTCAGATAATTTTAGATAAATTTTAGTTTAATTCTATATAAATCGTGCAGAATAAACCGTCTTATAATATTATATTTTGAGCTGTTTTGATAAATTAATCGCTTAAACTACTCTTAAACATTCTTCATTTGAATAGTTTCCGAAATCCAAAAAGTGCAAATCATTCCTTATTAGGCTTATATAGTATTTTCCTAATTTAGCATATATTTTTTTTATAAAAAATGCATATATTTATAAAAATCTGCAGATACTATAATCTGCCATGTTTTCAGGAAGTTTAATTAGTTTTTTTAGAATTTTATTAATAAGTTCTAAAAAAAAAATAAAAAAGCCGATTAATTTTATCGATTTCACAATCTTTACGAAATAACAACTAATCTATGGAATTGATAATAACTAACGTTCATCAAATATGATTGAAGTCTATTTATTCAATGGACTTAATAGACTTCCAATTAAAGCGCTGACAGCGGAGCTTTTATTATTTCGAATTAGGCCAACATTCTTTGCTGTCAATTTTGACTCTTCCGAACAACTTTAGATGAATATTACTGAAAAGGTTATCGTAATTATAAAATTTCATAACTTTAATAATTAGGTTTCCTTTTTTTTCCCTGTAACTTTTAAGTATGGGTTCATATTTTAGTGACACGTGATTCTGTATATAGAAAGGTATGAAATCCGCGAAACGTAATTCCGGAATTTAAAAAAAAATGATTATGAATGAGTAAATTGTCGCAATTCCTATAGGATAAGATGCAATTGGTGGCGCCACCTGTTGACAGGAGCTACGTGACGTCAGATAAGATCGAAATACCAGTCGATCTGACATTTAAAATTTGTATGTAATTTGAACGGTCCGGTTTGGCAAGGCGTAACGTGCGTAATCCCCAACAACTCTAAAACAAGTTCTTAATATCAGATTAGTAGAAAAAATATGTAAGGAACTATCGGCACATTTGGTGAATTACTACGGACATTTTCATATTTATGGACTTAGTACAGGATACCACACAAACTAATTGAATTTTTATGGCCGATTCAATGAAAAATGACTAAATACTGTAGGCTATGAGTTAGGATTTATTAAGTTTTCTTTTCTTAGCTAATTAATAATTCTCGAATGATAATTTTGCAGTCAATTTCGCGAAAATGTAGTCGATAAAAATTACATATTTTGTAGATGATCTTATTTAGCATTATTTAAATTATACGCTTTAAGCATTATCGGCTGTTTAAAAACTAAGTCTCATGAGCATCATACTAATAAATGGCAGATGTCCGTAAGAGTGGGGAGAAGAATTGTTCCGCCCACCTGTGCTCTTAGCATAAAAAACGAACTAAAGACATCAAATAATGATAGGTCTCATATTAAATCAACGGTTTTTGGTTTAATTTAGCATATTAAGCCCACATACAATATAATAATGGTGATTGGGTTTGTATATCTTAGACATCTTCAATTGGACGTCATATTTCAAATTCTCACGAGTCAATTGCGGGTGTAGGCAATGTTCAATGAAAAATTTATCTTAAGGCATGGGTGGAGTATAATTGCTCAATACTACAAGTTAAGACCAGCGGTTAAAAGTCGTTGTAGAGTCCATGTCGATAGTTTCTTAATTGGAAACTCATTCTTAGAAAGGAAAAAAATCAAGATCGAGCGTGAGATAGAAACTATAGTTCGATGGGTAGGTCTAATCTAAATTAAATTGATGAAATTATCTAGATAAAATGTACAGAGGTTAAAACAATCGTGTTGGCTATAGATGTAATTGGGTTGCTGTCAATTAGTGGCGCGAGTTCAAGTTTTAATGCGGATTATAGCGTGATTGGCATATTATTGGTTTTTCAAGACTTTAAGCCCGTGGCTAATAAAGCTTATTCAGTGGTTTCGTCAACTACCGCCAAAAAATGCATTAGCATATGTCGAGACAACATTGACACACATTTCTGACAAGTATTGGCTGAAAAAATGGAACGAACACATTTTATGAACCATAATTACCTTCTTGTTTCATTACTCGCTATAAATATTGACTTACTTTATAATGAATTCATTCATAGTAACTGTTGCTTTTAACAGCGAATAACACATTCAGAATTAATATTTTTTTTCAGAATTTAACAAAGTACTATTTTTTATGATTTTTGAAGTCATAAAATATTTTTTGAGTTTCAAGCGACTTCAGTGAATTTAATAACTAATAAGTAAATCTGGTGTATCTTTATATATTTCAAATTATCATATTAAAAATAACATTGAATTATATTTATAAAATAATTTAATTCTCAATAAATAAACTCTTGTAACTTTTATTTTTCTTTACATTATCTCGACCCTTCTTCGAATGATAGAAGAGGAATTGTTTTATAATAGATTCATTAATTTATTTTTCCTTCAGTTTTGCTTAACAGTGCAGTCTACATATACATACATGATAAAGCATATAAACGATAACTTCGAATTAATTTTGAATTATATTTTTCACGTTTGCTAATTATAAGTCAATATTTCAATAAATTTAATTATTCTCACAAATATTCAGAAATAATAAATACAATAGTTATAATGATATACAGCAAATTCTAAATTCAATCTTTAATTATTGAAAATTTTTTTTTATCGTCCTCTTTAGGCAAGAGTATTTCCATAAAACATGAAGTATATATTTCTAATGATTATTTATGGAGAAAACGGTTATAAGTTAAAATATGGATCATTGATTTAACTAATAAGGCTGATCAATCAAAACTAAATATGGTGGAGATCTATTTAAAGGTTGATACTAACTGTAATTACTTTAGATACAAAGGACCTTTAATCTTTGAGTAGTAAATTATAGAAACACTTTTGGGCTTACAATCATATAAATCAGGTTAACGTTACGATATTTAGATAGGTGTATCGGTAAATTTGTTATCATATAATTGCGTTAAGTAGAATCAATGAACGATTAAATTTCTTTAAATTTAGTCAGCTCAGTACAATTATTTAATCTTAAACATTTTTGTTGCTGAGAAGTTCAACTCAATTCGGAATTATCAGTATTGATTGATCAAACTTAAACTTGATTTTGATGTCGAAAGAACTTCTGACATAAAACTTTAATTTGGTACAAAAAATTAATATTAACAGGATCAGATTTGATTTTAATGTAAGTTAAAATGGAAAAAGTATAAAATATATACGTAAATTTACATTAACAATTCAGTTAATGGTTAGAATGTAAATTTGAAGACAATCGTGAATGAAAAATAACATAAAAATTTTCTCCAAGATTTAATTCGTATCAAATTTTATGCGCTTCTAATAAATTTATGGTCCTAGCACAATTAAAAAAATACCCTGAGGAATGTCAACAAGATTCGTCAAACATTAACAGACGACTTTCAGACGCTGAATAATTAGAGGTGTGTTTAAGTGAACGTGTCCTCACAAGGAAGTTTCTTTACGG
Organism: Olivierus martensii; assembly: GCA_000484575.1. NCBI lineage: Eukaryota > Metazoa > Arthropoda > Arachnida > Scorpiones > Buthidae > Olivierus > Olivierus martensii. The sequence goes on from AYEL01084326.1 coordinate 68,875, forward strand.
ATGTCGTGGAATGCAGAGCCGCAGGAGAAGATAGTCGCCCGATAACATGTGGTTAGTACGGACGATATCGCTAGGACAAGGGCGGTGTCCGTTCTACCTGTCCAAAATCAAGGAGTTGACGACATGGCCACGCCCCTTCAACTTTCAACGACAGGAGATATATATGCCTTATCGGAGTTGATGGGGGCACTCAGGAAATTACATCCTCGACGCATCGAATCTCATTGATGGCATTCGAGATGTAAAAAATTAGATTGGCAAAATATCACTAATGTGGGAAACTTCATTCATACTCACCTCTACTACACCCTTTGGTAGTAAACTCTTAAGTGTAAAGCCGTCAACATAAAAGTTATTTATTAAATGTAACCCACTGGTGATTATCTCATCATTAATCTGAACTTGGAAGAACAGCATCAACAGCTTTACTACTCTCATAAATAATAAATTTTCCGATTACGTTTCAAAGAAAAATATTACATTTGAATACTGTATTTACAATTTTTTATACTGTGAGCATAAATCTTTGAAGTTTCCATTAGATCTGATATGGATAGAATAAAATACTCTTAATATGTTACAGCTCTAGAAAGTATTTGCGGAATATGGTTTGAATGTTTTAATATATCTTTCGAAGCACTGAAGCAAGTATTCCTTCTATAAATACAGATGAAAATATCCAAATAAGTAAGATACAAGACTTGTATCTTCGAAAAAATTCAAAGTTAGGGCCTATAGATATTTTATACAAGATGGATTATGATATTATGTTCCATGCCATAGATATCACCTTCATGTACTTAATTTTATGTTGAATTTGCACTGTTTGATCCTATTAATATCAATTTTCATAGATTTTTTATTATAATGGATTTTATTCTAAAGTTTTACATTTTCAAAGATTTTTTTTATGGCACTCGACTATTCATAGTAGATTTCAAGTTTTTTTTGCATATAATGAAACGGAAATACTTAATAGTTGATATTCACTTAGTATTCAACTTACTGATTCACAGCATAGAACGTATAGACTATAACATATGAATATTTTCAAGTCGAGATATCTAAGGACGAAAATCTAACATTTACTCGATCAAAACAGCAAACATTTTAAAATTTCATTGATTATAAATATATTTATTACTAATAAAATTAAAACTGCAGCTTATAAATCGATGTCAATTAGAATATTTATTAATTTAAAAATCAATATTACCACAATTGAAAAATCTGTGAATACAATTAGAATTATGTTGCCTACGCCTTGAAGGCGGTGCATAAATGACGATATTCATGAATAACGTATCGCTTGCACTCTACACATATAACTAGGCAATTAAATGCTTTCTGCCTTTGATTAGAATGTCTCCGACGGGAATAAAAAATAAAAACAGAAAACAAATTTTAGTGGATTAAAACTGGAAATATAATTAGAATCTCAACCCTCATAGTCGTAATATTAATTGTATTTCCAGTTTTTCTAATTATCTTGTATCCCACAAGGCTATTTGATATCAATTTATTTATCTTTATTTTTCTTGTAATGAGAATATTTTATACTACTTAACTAAATAATATAAGTGACTCTTACCTGGTTAAGCTAGTTCGAGTAAATATCTGTTTCTGCATTCAATGATTAAAGCAGACTTATCAAATTTATTATCAATAATTATCACACGTTACACAGATATAACTGTAGAAAATCTCTTTTTTATTGTACACAAATTCGAAAAAGATATTAAAATTAGTATAGAATTTAATAATCGGAATATTTCTTAAAACAATCATAATACTAAATAAAAAAATATGAACAATAGGTAGAAAGCAGTTATACAGCTATAAAAATTATCATAGTGAAGAGAAATGCTGTAAACAATCGACTTGATTACGAGCATTTATTTTTTTTGAAAATAAAACAATAAACTAAATATTATATTTATATTTGAATATGGTGATTTTACTTTTTTATTCCATTTTACTTTCTTTCATTATAACTTCTTAACTTTTCTCCCACGATTTTCCCAACATCTTGATTTTTAGATTTTTGATATCATGTTTTCTCTATTCAGAATGTAGAAAATTTATATTTGGATATTTTGTTAAGATATCAAAAGTTTATATAGTCTTAATTTATGGGATTAAATTTTTTTGATGTTTAAACAGTAAGCTTATAGAATATTTTGACAACATAATTTTTTAACGACTTTCAAAATTATTTTTGAGATCTTAATAATTAGATCAAGTTCCAACTGGTTCATTTTTTTAATAATAATATAAAAAATATTTTCATTGTATTGAAAGATAAAATTTGTATATGGTAGATAATTATAGATATGAATGAAAATCAATTTCCACTATCTTTAAGCACTAACTCGAGAAATTTTATCTATTCACACTATCATTTTTTAAATTTTTTGTAAAATATGCTGTTATTTAATCATATATTGAATATAATTTCAGTATTTTATAAATTTCGTTAATAATTATGCTTTTTTATTTTTTAAACTTATGAAAACTGCATATTTTACGATATTTGCAAACTTTAGTAAGAATTATATTTTTTTGAATATAGATTTATTCATCTTTTATTTTAGAAAAAAGAAAAATAAACATCTAGACATGAAAATATTGATAATCGGAATTATCCATCCATTGACATTCATTCTTAGTCTAGTCTTGCATATCTTTTTTCTGAATTACGAAAAAGTCTATAAAATGAAAATATTTCTAAAGTTTTATTAGCCTAGTTGTTTTTCTAAATGCTATTTATCTCAAACTAGTATGTTATAAATAAAATTAACAGAAGATCTCTTTAGATATAAGAGATTGTATATCTCGATAATACAAAAAAGACAAACTGAAGAACTTTAACGAGTTTGTCTATAATAAATTTAATTTAGATTGTGCAGTATCTTGTAACAATTTTTCAAGAACCTATTCTTCCTCTAAAATTTTTTCTTTTAATTTCCTTTCCACATATTTTAAATTTTAAATTCGATATATACATCATGAAATGCGATTTTTCTAAAACTTGAGATGGATCTTGTTTCTAAAATAGAATGCAAATAAAGATTACGATATCATTGAATATGCTTAAGTGAATCCTTTTAATGCACTATAAATTTAGATAGGCCTACATCCGATTGTAAATAGCTTATCTACGTTTAAAGATGAAGTGATTGTCATTTGAAGGAATGTTCTTTTAAGATAACGAATTGAAAAATGTCTTATCGAAACCCCTTCGTACAACCTACACAATAGCCTAAATTTAGTTTGGATCATACCATAAATATAAAAGTTATTAGCAGAAGACACGCAGACCGACCAGGGTAATTTCGTAAGCCTACTAAAGAATCGAGGATAAGAAAAGACATAGATAGAATACTAACTTAATTGATCTACTATATTCTTTGCTCGTTACGACAAAGGAGATGGATCGGTGACGTTGTAAATGAACAACTTATCAACGTAAACCAACTCGAATTTTTTTATAGCTTTAATGGTATTTAGGTCCATTTCTGAATCTATTCGTGAAGAGACTTTCAATGTCCATGAATATGCCTTGCAGTTCCAACTGATTGATACAACATATTGTTGATCTAGTCTGATACTTAAATGGAGATATTTCAAAATATAACCAAGTTATCTTATCGTATATAAATAACCTATAATCGTTTGAAAATTCATATAAATTTAGAAGTTTTTGTTTTATTCCATGACACATTTCTAATGCTAAGTTATCAATATCATTAAAGATTTCTACTTAAAAATTTGAAATAATTGGGAATCTGTTTAGATAAAAATATGTTAAATTAAATTTTGAAAACTAATCTTGAAACAAATTATAATTTCTAGTTTTTATAACTTATTATTGTTTTAATATACAGAAATAATTTTTCTAAAAGTTATTTCTGTATTTTAAACAATAAAATAAATACTCAGACCTTCGCTTTTTATTAATTACGACATTTCCACTCTGATTAACTTTTGTTCATCATGCCATAATAAAATTAATCTTTATAACTGTCAGTTCCAATGCTAGTAAGAAAAATGACAATTTCTTAATAAAATACAAACTGTGATTTAGTCCTAAATAGTAAAAAAAGGATCACATTGAATTATTCTTTGCTTAAGATTAGGTCAAGGTGGCCCTACTCCTATCGATACATTTATTATTCGCGGTTTTCTTCTGCCCCTGACAGTTCATAAACTTAACTGGAGATTTCCTTGGGGGCATTTTACGCTTTACAAATCGAGTCAACATGGCCGAGAAAAAGAAAAGCGCTCATGATCTATGAACTTTAGTTTTGATCAAGTAAAAATCTCCGCAGCGGGTGCTCTATTCTATTGGTTTATATTACAGGAACGGATGATTAAGTAAGGCATTTACAACTCATTAATAAAGGAGTCCGACGGCTAAGCTACATTGGCAGACTGCTAAGCACGCTCAATCCAGAAAGACCATATTTCATCGCAGTTTGAACAGCGACGATTGAAGAAGTGAACACCAAAAGTGACAAATCGTTCAAGTTGGGTGGAAAGTTTAACAAAATAGACTGTCCGGTCCTGGAGGCTTTACAGATCTACGTTCGATATCGCCTTTTCTCGGGTTCGATGAGGAGGGAATGTGAAGCAAAAGCGGAATTGCTAGCACCGCTCTAATAACAATAATTAGAGGGACTAAGTTGCGAGGCGTGGTCACTAACCCTAAAACCGCTTGAGAACTAAGGCAATTTGTCAGCCCCAGTGTCTGGTCTGTTTCTCTCCCCCTTTATGATCTTCCCCAGAAGCGCTAGAGAATATTTCTAATCGTAAAGTGTATTCCATCCCTCCCCGATGTGTTTAAAACCCTGCAATTATCCATCCCTTGCCGGTGTTTGCTTCTTCGTCTTGCTATTCGACTCCTCCCCTTCTTAGTCTTCTGATATCACCGTCACATAGACGCGTGCAAATCGATGGGGTTGTGCCGAATCTGTCACTAAAGTTTTTCTTTCTTTTTTCATTTTCATTTATACTGTTTATTAGATAAACTTGCGGTTACCGAACAAACCACTTCATCTTTAAATCACTATCTACCGACTGATATAAACAATTAAAATTTCTACATAAATAGATTAAAATAACTTAATTTATGCATGTTTTTCGTGTGATTATAGATAATTGTAGCCTTGCATGCTGAAGAAGTCGGCTGATTCTATAAAGAAATATCCTAATTATGAAAATGTCAGTATGTGATAAATAGGGCCTATCGCCTTCAACTTAACTGCTAAATCGAAATTTCAGATCTACTGATCAAACTTTCCACGATATACATTTGTATAAGATTGAAATCATTCATTAAATTTTCATTTTCATTTATAGTCATATCATTTATTTAGCTAGCTAACCATCACATAAGAATTATGTTCTTTATCTCCAAATTTATTTAAATCACTATTCAGCTTTACTTTCGAATATGCGAACAGGAATTTAATATAACGGCACTAATAATATCACGTATTTGACTATTGTATCATAATATATGTCAAGATTAAATTGAAAATAAGCTAAATTCGAAGATTGTGTTCATTGACAAAAAATATTTCTTGATGATTTTCAAAAATTTGGGGTTTAAAAATTTAGTTATCTTTCTTAAATCGGGTCATTCATCCCTCTGTTACATGTTTGTCAACATACGAAATCTGATCCCACGATCTTCAAGATATCATCCTGATCTCAAAATTGTCATTTATCACTATGTTTACTTTGAGGATTATAATGGATGGGAAAATTTGTGTATGTAAACTTTCCTTTCTTAATCTTTAAATAGCACTTTTACAGAATTTCTTACTATCCATATTACTTTAATAAAGTAAAACCAATCCCGTTATTTTCTATTTAAGATAATTGCAGTGTAAAGAATGGAACTGAAAATAAAGTCATTTTAGTTCTATCGATTAAATTCCAAGTACAAGTTTCTTCAGTAAAGAAAATAGGGCTGTATCATACGGTATTATAACAAAACATGTCTGCCTAAAGGCGAAAGCAATAAAAATGTAAGTAATTTCAGTCTCTATCAGCAATAAATCATTTAAATTATTTAATCGATGATAAAATATTTCTCATTCAATCAATTCAACGATATCAGAAATGTCTAGATATTGTATATCTCTCGAGTCATTTAAGTAAAAACAGAGAGAGAGAGAGAGAGAGAGATCTTTATTTATTATATATACAACGCACAATCATTAAAACGGTTTAGCATTCCAAAGCGACAATTAAACGTTTGTATCAACATTCTAACCCTGCAATTCTTTGGACGGATTACCCATCATTAGAGAAAATCGGAAAGAGCAAAGCGACAAAGAGTAGACTAAATGCATGAGAGGGGTCTAAGTTATTCTGTCAACAAATATCTATGGAAAAGAAGATAAATACTGACTAACGTATACAGTGAATTAAAGATTAAATTCCGATACGTTGATTTAAGTAAGCTCGCTGGGAATGTTAATGTGGAAATTATTTGATAAACAAAGAGACACTGTTAACGGAATATCCTATACAAACAAAACCCTTTATAAAAACGGATACGAAACGAGTATGAATTTATATTTATCGCAAAATGCTCGTCTAAGTTTCTTCATAAATAAAATTATAGATTAAGTAATGTACATCACGAATCAATTATAAATCTTCTTTATAATTATTATAAAAGTCGGATTAAATGAGTGTGTTTTGGGGAGAATGATTTATGGATTCACCAATTTTCGTGATAGTCAAAATTCTGTTTTGTTCCGGGATATCGAATAACGGCAGTTTTTTAGGCGTGGTCACTATTATAAAGACAGTGGCAACCTTTCACGTAGCACTCGCAGAGATCCAGCACTGGGTTTCTTATTCTAGCAATCCTACTGCATCAGTTTCCACACTATGACTCTTGAAATTATCTTTTTCCCGAAAATAAAATCGCATCGAAAACTAATTAGATTTAGATCTATTTGACAGTAATAAATAAGTTAAACTGCATTGAACGTATTGATAAATTTTTTTATATAAAATTCGTTAATTTAAGTTAATATGTTTTGCCTTTATAAGAATCTATAAAAAATTTTGTGAAATAATTGCATATTTAGTTTTTAATGAGATAAATTTGTTCAAAAATAGTATCAGAAATATTTATTTATTTTTTGCCTAACTACTGAATAAATAAATATTAAATCATATCATATAAACTTAAGATTGAAGGAACAAACTGAGAGAACTTTCCTTTAAATCCTTTAAAAGAGTTTTTTCTAATCCTTTAATGTAAGAAGACGCACTTATAAATAAGTTATAATAATTATTCTGAACTGCATGTTTATGTTTTTCAATGTACTGTATTTTAATTAATGAAGTTTTAATGATTATTATAAATCTTATAAAATTTTGAAAAAACTGATTACATTTAATTATTATTAGATCTTAATAAAGTTACTTAAATGTAAAAATAGAATGTCATTATCTTAAATGAATTTTTAATTACAGTACAGCATTTCCAATATAAAAACCTTAATTTTCTGTCAGATTTTAAAAAATCATTTTCTCTTTTTCCTTTTAAACTATATTAGTAGAATTATTTTTAAAACAAAAATAAATAAATAAATATGAAGCTTTATAATTTATAATCATAATTTTCATTTATCAAATCTAATTTGACAGATTCAAAAATTAGTTATTAAGAGAATTAATATCTGGAAAAACATCGATCTTATTCTAAAACTGCTTTTAGGATATTTTATAATTAATTAATATCTTGCATTTGATGTTGATTTATTAAACGTATATCAAAGTTGTGTTTGATAAATTTTAATACCGTTTTTTAAGCTTGTATAGATTATCTCCAGTCAACTTTTTCATTGTGAAATAATATTATTTTTTTTTATTAATTTGCTTACATTTTTATGAGTCTATGAATAAATAAATAACTTTTTTAACATAAATATATACAACATAAACTGTCGACTGACGCAATAGGTCTATCACCCAATCTCTGTTAGCCAATATAGGCGTGCCATAGGTCAATCGTCAGCGTTGGCGAGTTAATCCTGACAAACTGAGGCTCTTCTGACAACAGGGGTCTTCTTCTCTTCACTAGTTAAGTCAAAGGTCGGAACCTGAAAGTAGCCTCCGACAATATTGTCGACTTTAGAACGTGATGCGTGATGGTGAGATCTGTTGCGTCGTGTAAGAAACGACTGATTTAAAGCGTGCGGCTTGTCACGCTCTTGATGACACGCCCGTTTGAATTTTGGCCTCTGTCTAGATTGTTTATTGACAGATTGAACAATAACGTCCAGTTTAACACTTCTACGTGAATGTGTTCTCAAAGAGTTTTTATTCTTTGAAGCGGAGATTGAACTCTGTCGACATTTGGAGTTCTTAAATTAACAAAACTTATTCATTGTCAAAAATATGCAGGCGCATCTATACCTTTTATTTATAATCTATATAAGCTAGTATATTTTTCATTCTGAATGTTATCATCCTTCAGAATTTTAAGTAGATGCGAATCACTTTAAAACGATAGGATCTCTATGCATTAATATAAGCAGATACCGAAATTATTTGATGTAACGATGAGTCTGCTATTAAAGAAAGATATCTAGTTTTATATAATATGCTTAATATTAATAATTAAGCCTATATCAATAGCTATAAAACTGATATTTTGGTGTGATTATAGTTAATTATCCTATTAAAAATTCTCTACAGTAGCTACTCTGCCTTAAAATTCAAAAAAACATAAAAACTAATTCATATACAAGGCATGTTTCTTATAATCATCTTCAAAACTTATAAAAATTGGATAGATTTTTAACTCTTCCAAAGATTATTTATTTTTTTATGCATTTTATAAATTAATATTTTTTTATTCGCATAAATATTTTGTAATGACATTTTATAGTCTTCATAAAGGTTGATCTTATTGAAAATTTGGAAAACTTAGAATGGAAACTGAAGCCATCTATTATGTTATTTTAAACTGTTATTTATAAACAATTTAAACTAACAGAATAAATGGTTTAAACAGCTAGTATGCTGCCGCCGGAAAATTTTGGTGTGGCCACAAAAAAATATTTTAATTTGTAAAAACGGAAGTAAAAATTTAAGGAAAACTGGATATAACTAAACTAAATTTCTATTTATTGTGTTTATAAATATATACTCTTTTAAATAAATTAATAGAAGACATCAGAAAAAATGTTTTTAAGACTATGTAGTGTGATTATACTACATAGCAAATAATTGAAATCAGTAAATCTTATTTATTTAATTAAAAATATTATTTTTTCAAATAAAAATTGAATGTTTGAATAAATTATCTTTTTCAACATCATATAAAAATTTAGAAATAATAAATATATTGCAATATTTTTGTCATAATAAGAGAAAGATCAGTCAATGCGGCTACCAACACTTCTGGAAGTCACATAAAAATTTCATTTGAGTAACCTCTGGTTTAAAATATAAAAATGATATAAATTTTTCTGAGGGTTTTAAAAAATATGTTTAAAAATTTCTTCGGAATTATAATTAGTCTGAATATTCTAATCTAAAATTAGATCCGATAAAAAAAAAACAAAATAAGTTAAAGAAAATTAATGACACTTGCAAGAAAATTAACTATAGTAATATTTACTAAATCACTATAAAATAATATCCCCAATTCACTTAATATTTAAGAATGTGTATTGTGACTTATTTAATTGTAAAATAAATTTAATTGCAGTTATTAGCCTATAATTCTCAATTAAAAATTCTCTTAATATCTTATTACTTATATATATATATATATATATTTGGCCCAATTTGGCAGCTGCCCCAATTCACTGGTGGCCCAATTAAGTGCAATCGACTATATTAATGAGAATAAAAAAAATATAGAAAGTTTTTATGGATCTCATAACAATTATATTTTTAAGGTAAGAATTTTTTGAAGGAGAGTGAGACTATGATAATCACCATATCCTCTGCCTATGTCATTATCTCATATATCTATGTCATTATCGCCATCTTGTAATTAGAATAATTATTCTAATTACAAGATGGCGCTAACTTTAGTTCAAATTATTTCCAATCATTAAATTATTCCGTTATAATTCAAGGGCTAGAATTGGGCTTGTAAAATTGGATTTATTTGAATAAGTTCCCTTGAAGTTTGTATTGTAAAGTCATTATCCTCTGCCTATTAGTCTATCCATTAATCAGTGGATGGACTAATAGGCAGACTAATAATATATCACAAATAAAGTTTTAAATCATTGTAATTTGCAGATTTTCATGAAATTTATTTTGGATTCTTTATCATCAAAAATGATTTTAGTGTTTGTCATTTATCCATGGAGCTCTGATCAGTGCTACAGTTATGAAATAAGTAAATGATACTGTATATAAAACAAAAACTAAAAACTAAATCCATTAATTTAGAAGTAAACACATACTTTAATTTTTATTGAAACACATTCCATAAAACCTGGTAAGAAAAATCCCTATTGTTTTCTTCCACAGAACAAATTCTTGATTTAGTATTAGTTGCAAAATAAAGCTTCATAAGTCAATATCTTAAATATTTTTAATAAATATACTTTAATCCCTGAACAAACTGCCAATACTGTGAGTGTGATGATTGAGATTTTCTGACCACTGAAACACACAGTATCCCAGTGGAAAAATATTAGGTTTTTTCTTACTCTACATTAAGTTTCTTTAAATCAATTAAAGATTTAAATTACTTGTAAAAAGTATTAATAATATAAAATAAAATTACAGGTAGGCCTTGATTAGTGCGAATAATGGGTTCCACAAATTTCTCGCACTATTTGAAGTATTAACTACAGTATATTATAAAATATGGTAATTGGTTCTTGCTTTGTGAGATTCTGGAAATTAGCCAACCTCACGTTGAATAACCACAATACAAATAGTTTAAGTATATTTATTTTCATATTTTACATCATTGTTCATCATCTAAATTAATAACCTACCAGGAATTGCATCTCATACCATCATCAAACCAACTGCCAAATCGAATCCAAAATAGCAAATCGAAAGAGGAAGTTCAGCACAGCTTTTATGCAGGGGTAATAACTTACCAGGAATTGCATCTCATACCATCATCAAACCAACCGCTGAATCGAAACCAAAAGAGCAAATCGAAAGCAGAAGTGGAGCACTGCTTTATTACTTACCAGGAATTGCGTCTCATATCATCATCAAACCAACCGCCAAACTTACCAGGAATTGTCATAGCCATCAAAAAACCAACCACCAAATCAAAAGCAGAAGTTGAGCGCCGTTTTTATGTCGCTCAATCACAGATTGTGTCTCATATCATCATCAAACTAACCGCCAAATCAAAACCAAATTTGCATCTCATACCAACATCAATCCAACTTCCAAATTGAAGATATCTTAGAATTATTGTGACGTCTCCTCATACCATCATCAAAATCGAAACCAAAATAGCAAATCGAAAGCGGTTATCATCATCAAACTAACTGCCAAATCAAAACCAAAATAGCGAATCACATCATTGTTCATCATCTAAATTAATAACCTACCAGGAATTGCATCTCATACCATCATCAAACCAACTGCCAAATCGTCACAGGAATTGCGTCTCATATCATCATCAAACCAACCGCCAAATCAAAAGGAATTATGTTGTTTCATACCATCATCAAGCCAACCGCCGAATTATCGTGACCACTTTTAAATCATATCATCATCAAACCAACCGCCAAATCAAAACCAAAATAGCGAAGTCTCATACATCATCAAACCAACCGCCAAATTCTGTACTGTACTGTATGGTCTCATACCTCATTAAAAAGTGTTCCTCCTTTTATCCATTTCGATACTTTTTAAAAGCGAAAATTCTCCACTTAATAAAAGAGCATATCGAAAGCGGAAGTGGAGCGCCGCTTTTATGTCGCTCAATTATATCCATTTTTTGCTCTAGTGTAATTACTAACCTCTTCTTTTTTTTTTTGTTTCCTGTTTTATCACCAAAAGTGTTCTTTCTTTTATCCATTTCGATATATTCCTTTTTAAAAGAGAAAATTCTGTATTATACTGTATGCATACAATTACAAAGCTGAATAATAGTAATGTTGAATAGCTAACAGCAAAAAGTTCATCTTTCTGCTGTTTCACCCCTTCAAAACCAAGTGATTGTTCTTGGACTGCTCCTTGTCTGGTTTTACTAACCGAAAATTAACATTAATTTGTTAATTGACATCATAAAATGGGATGGACCTTTGTTAGTAAGACTGATCTATGCTTACAACTTGCATTAAAATGGACCTTTGTTAGTAAAACTGGTCTATGCTTACAACTCGCATTAAAACATTTGTTAGTAAGACTAGTCTATGCTTACAACTCGCATTAATCGAGTATTTGCTCGCACTAACTGAAAAACGGTATCATTTTTATAAGTCACACCTAATCAAATAAAACTCACACTAATCGAGGCCTACCTATAGTTGCTTGACAAATTTAATAAATATGTGTATTATTCAAACTCGCACTAATCAAGGCCTACCTGTATATCAGATTTGAATTCGCACTAATCGAGGCCTACCTGTACATAAGATCGGAAGAGCGTCGTGTACACTAATAGAGGGCTACTTGTATTTTATAGATAAGTTATAAAAGAGAAATATTTTTCTTATGATATTATTATTCAGATTTCATAATTTTAGATATTTTTTATAAAATGTCTAAAATTATGAGATTTAATCATAATTTTAGAAATCACTTAATGATTGAGTTCTGTTCTCATGACTTGGTCAGTAAGCAAGTAACTTGTTCCTATATATTTAGAAAATATTGGAAACAAATTTCAACTTAAAAATTTATATCTTAATTATGCATAAAATATTTTTCTTCAGATTTTTGGATCTACGAGTGTGCAGAATTATATGCAATAGAGGTCGTAAATGACATATATGGAAGAATACCAAATTTTCCAAAAAAAAAAAATAATCGTAAGTTCAGACATAAGTTTAGCAGTTGTTATACAGATAAGTCATTAAGTGAGGAGTACCTGTAAATTATATAATTAAAAAACAAAAGATATGTTATTTAGTCAAAAAAATAAAAAATATATAGCATATACTGCTGTATACTCTCTATTATAAAGTTGATACAACTATTTAAACATGCAGACATTCAAACCTTTGCAATACTCACCTAATATTTTTTAAATTAATTAATGCTTTTATAAAATTTAATAGAAAGATCAAATAATTAAAGATAATCTTATGTTACATCAAATAATCCTACAGTTCCAAACATATTAAAATAATGGACATTTAAATTTTGAGTTTCTCCCTAATAACAACTGAACTATTTGATAGATTTTTTTAACTCCTTCAGTGCCTTTGCCATTGATAGACATCAAGGCCACAGAACAAAAAGCAATATAAAAAATTTCAATCCTGATTTTATTAATCTAGCTTTTGCAAATTGTTTTTTTGTATATAATTGTTGAAAATATGCACCCCTGACAGTGGATCCTAAATTTTTTCAGTTGCTGAAATATTTTTTAAAATTAAATGTAAACAAACATTGTTTATATATTTGAATGCTCAATAGAATTTGGACTTTTTTAATTCCATTCTGTTGATTTTATATTCTAACTTACGAAACCTATTCCAATTTTGCAATTTGATAAATGATATTTTGAAATATTTTTGGAAAAAATTGAATTTTTCTTAAAATAAGCTATAAAATTCTAAAAATTAAAAAATATTGTAGATAATAAGAAAATAATGATTAATTCTGTTAAAATAAACTAAAATATATTGTATTTATTCATTTTTTGTTCTAATTTCACTAAAATTTAGGAGAAAATCATGAAAAACAAAACAAACACCTTCAGGCTATTTAACGGGGCATGGCATTTTTATTGCTTTACAGCAGCCACTCTTTTCTCAGGTAATTGTAGCCAAGCCTACTTTACATATGGATAAGTGGCATTGAGTTAGGAGTTACAATAAACCAACTGCAATCCAATTAGAGGAACAGTATTATAGCTGTTTATGTACTAGATGAGGCCATTTTTGTATATGTTAGGACTATTTCGTATAAATAAAAAATTTATAAAAAGTACTGTGAAAAATTGCTTAAATGAAGTAAGAACTAGTTAATAAATAAGAAATATTAATAAAAATGACAATATTTCAATGAATTTATGTAATTCCTTTAATAATTATATAACATAACTTCCATCAATAAATGTTATGTAACTCATAGTTTATCATTAATAATTTCTGAAAATTTGGCCAAATTTTTTCATTCATGGCTCATTTTGTTCGGAAGACCTGTCGCCATTTAAAAATATTGACTATTTCATTGAATAGCTAAAATTGCATATAAAAATAAACATATTTTTGCTGATCTTGTAAATCTAACAAAAAGTTTCAAAAAATTAAAATTTGAAAAAAATGCTTACATTGTTAGAAAGAGAACAAAATCTGTAATAGATATTGGATATTTCAAAAGATGTTGTTGAAAATTAATCAAGATTTCACAGTTTTAATTTTTTTATTATTTTTGCATATTAATTAGGCTCAATTTCAAAACATCGGTGGCACTCAAGGGATTAAAACATTTAAGAAAAGGTTATGCATTGTAATTATTTTAATAACATATATTTTTAATATCACATTTTCAATCATTCAAAATAGTAGGTAGTTAATTCTTTTCAGAACTGCTTGTTTTAATTAAAGTATAATTACCAGATACAAATTGATTTACAGTAACCTAGTTAGAACGAAGGTCCTTAGACAGACTATGCCTGGCCAAAACCAGATTTTTGTAAATGGATTCTGAGTTTGAACGAATTCTGTCCCTGTAGAAAGGATAGTTTGCCTTGGCTAGATTTGTTCATATGTACTCAAAGTTTGAACAATAGTCCGCAGACAGAATTCGTCTTGCCTAGAAGAACCTGCTCAGGACAGTCTAGGCCTAGCCTTGGACCGAATTTGTGTGGCCTCTGGCTGGGGACAGTCTAGGCCTGGCCCAAACAGAGTAGGGCTAGCCCAGAACTAATCAGACTTAGTTCGTTGAACTGAAAACCAGTTTGACGAGTTTGTGGCTATATAAACCCAGTCTGATTTCCAAATCTCATCACAATGTCTAAGAGATCAGCAAGTGAAGAAGTATCTTCAGAATGAAGTCCACCGAAACAGCAAACATTGAGCTTATCGACCTTACTGAACTTCTTAATGATGAACCCCTTGACTTTTCCACAGTTCGAAAAGAAATTGGAGGAAATGATGAAACTGGTATTATTGACATTGGACAAGGAACTTCTGAAACTCTGGAAACAGATTGTCAGTTACCTGGAAGACTACAAGATTTACAACCTGCACCATACTTAGCCATTGGATTAGAAAGATGTTGTCATTCCATCTTGCAAATTGGACACCAACTTTGGAGAAATATTCAAAGACCAAGAGTTTTACACGATATTGTGCCTGTCTCAGGATGCCAAGAAGCTGTTAGAATTGTGGCAGATAGCACCAGAAAAATACGAGAACACAATAGATGTATTATCTTCTCTACCATAGAAAACCAAACTATGAGCACCTCCACATCCTGCACGACTGTTCATAGACAGGAAGAGCCTGCAGATGCGCCTTCATGAAAGGTCTTTTTATCAGACAACATACTAGGCGACCTATATGGAGTAGAAACCTAAATTCCTCAGTGGTCATCAATATTACAAAGTATCTATTTCAACAAGGGCGGGAAATCCTATTCATTAAAATTGGAAAGTACAGCTGGTCATAAAATAGTACAGGTGAAGGCGGGAAATTGCAGATGCTTTAAGTCAGTCACAGAGTAAACAATGGAAGGCTTTTTCAAAGAAAATTTTATTTGTAACAAAGATGGCACAGGATCCTCTGAACCGGATGGTGAAGAACTTAATAGCAGCGGCAGTAGAAAGAATTGGAAAAAATCCACCCTCCCAAAATGTGACCAAGAGACATTTCTATTAGACTTTATAAAAGATAATGTTTGTGTTCCATTATCTAATTTTCCAATCACAGAAGCTTGGCTTAATTCACCATACAAATTTAAAATCGACAATGGGAAGTTTTTCAATTTGTAATCAATGTTTTTAACATAATGTTGATTAATGTATCTTTTAAAGATTTGCCTTTATATATTAATGTTAATAATTGTCGGTATGCAGCTTTGCATGGTAATATTTGGGATTATTATTATTATTCATACAAAAAAAGTATGGAAATTTTGGATAAATTGTTAGAGTTCCAATGTGGACCAAATGTTAAGCAATTTAAATCTGATGTCTTAAAAATAATTGATAAAATGGAACCTAAAAGAAATTGTATGCAAATCATAGGTGAACCTTGCTCTGGCAAGAACTTCTTTTTTGATTGTTTGATTGATGCCTGTATCAATAAGGGACAAATTGGTAATTTTAACCATTATTGTAATTTCCCTTTGCAGGATGCTAAGGATAAAAGAGTATTATTGTGGAATGAACCTAATATAGAATCATCTGCATATGATACTCTAAAAATGCTCTTTGGGGGAGATAGTATTCCTGCAAAGGTAAAATATCAAGATGATGTTATTATTCACAGGACACCTGTTTTTGTCCTAACAAATAATGACATTATTCCACATGATGATGCATTTGATTCTAGAGTAATAACTTATGTATGGAAAACTGCACCATTTTTAAAAGATTGTAAGAAAAAACCATATCCCAGTATCATGTATGAGTATTTCAATGAATAAAGACAAAAATTTGATAATTAAATTGTTTTATTTTTCATAACATTATGTCCATCAATATATGAATCTTTTCCATTAGCTTGTTTAACATCAATATCTATATTCTTACACATATAAATTCTTATTAGCATTATGAAACAGTTTACCTATACCAGATGTATTCATATTAAAGTCAACGACCAAAATGGCATCGACCTGCCAATAGGCCATGACCTCTTGGAATTTAGGCGAGGCATCAAAAGGACTGCTTGACAAAGGAGGAATGACCCCAACATACAAATCCGGTTGACATAAAGTATTAGTTACTAGAGTTGTTCCATAAGTTATAAAGTCTTTTTTTTTCAATCTTAAAGTCATAAGTTGAATGATTAACTCCACCATAATGATGAGCACATAAATAATTAACATCACTTTGTTGCATTAAATCATTTCCAGTATTAACAATTTTTTGAAATGAATAATTATGCATACCAGCATATTCTGTATTTTTTTCAGACCATTGTCATTGTATATTTTTCAGTTAAAGGAGCTACATCAAATTCGTATTCATAATTAATAACTGGTTCACCTTGAGCAGTACGAAGGTCAAATACATTTACATCATTCATAAAAGTTGGAATTTGGTCATTATTGTCATCTTTTCCCAGATGTGCTGTACAATAATGTGTTAAACGTTTGTGAATCTAAGGCATACATGTCGAGCCCTTAGCTTTGTTTGCATAAAAGAATTTGGTCCAATCTTTCTTTGTAAATTCTGATTTACTTACAACTGTAGGATCTGCAGCAGTAGCAGTATACTGATGTAATTGAACATTATATTTATGATTAAGTTGTGCAGAGAGTCCAAAAACCAAAGTCTCACTATTAGTGCCATGACTTGTAATAGATGCTGTTTCAAACGGTGTTCGGAATCCCTTACCAGTAACTTTCACAAAACATTTTTTTGCAGAAGAACCCCAAGGTAACATTGTGAATTCTCCGGGAGTCATGTATATGGTAAACAATTGACAAGTATAGCTGCAAGTGGAGGGTACATCAGATAGTCACCAGTAGCATTTTTCTTAGCTCCTCCAGTTTGAAAAGCCCAAGTAGTTAAAATCCAAGATTTTTTAAAAATAGCAGCCTTACCAAATGCAAGCCCTTCAGAGGAACAACAAATCTGTACAGGATTTGCAGACACAGAAGAAAAACCACCAGGAGCTTTCTTCTCTTCTTCAGTAGTTGTACTATCCACAGCTTGTCTTTTAGGTGCGGTAGCCATATTTGGATAAAATGTCTTTCCTATAATCTTTTCGACTGTATATTTAACACCAAGAGTTCCAGCCGCAACACCCGAATGAAGAGCTGTCTGAGGACTGACTATAACTGCTAGAGCAAACTCTTTTATAGCCTGTTTATTGGCATCCTGTACATCCTGAAATGACTTAGCTAATGCATAAGCTTCCTTGTGTTTCTTGGCAATTGCATCATCTAAGTCTATGGGTGGAAGATTAAGAGACAGATCAGTACCTGGACAGAAGTAATTGTGACCAGGCCAGTGCAGAGGCATCTTAAGAAATGATCACAAGAACAAACCTTTCCTTCCTTCCTTCCTTCACTTTGCTATCTGTTCAGTAGAGGGTACTAGGTGCTTGTCCTGGCTTTACCGAACCACCACCACAGATCTTTTTTTTTAAAAAACGTCAATGCAGCCTTATGGAGGGTTAACACATTGCCTAACCTAATATCTCATAACCTAACCTAACGTCTTATAATTTAAGGCAAACTTAACCTAATCTCTCCTAAAGTCTCAACAGATATAAATACATATAAGCAATTGTGGGTGGTGGTTTGGCAAAGCCGGGACAAGCACCTAGTACCCTCTACTGAACAGGTAGCAAAGCGAAGGAAGGAAGGAAGGGTTTATGATTGTCCGCCAGGCCTAGACTGTCGCTCTCAGCGATAGCTAGAGTGTATTGAATGAGAATGTCCTCAGATTGAATTATTTCAGCCTAAAAATTCAAAGTCCATATCTGTCCATAACCGGATTTACTCTATCTTCAGCCGAAAGTATCGTGTCCATGACTAGGCACTCCATTTGCAGCTATACCTATCAATGGTTTACCATTATACATGACTTCCAGAGAATTCACAATGTTACCTTGGGGTTCTTCTGCAAAAAAATGTTTTGTGAAAGTTACTGGTAAGGGATTCCGAACACTGTTTGAAACAGCATCTATTACAAGTCATGGCGCTCATAGTGAGACTTTGGTTTTTGGACTCTCTGCACAACAACTGTGGACTAAAAATACTGTCTGTGGACAGAGTTAGTTCTGTCCAGGCAACATTATTGTCTGGCATCGGCCAGCCTGTTCAAACCTAAAATTGCTGAAACTCAAGTGTTTTCAAAAACTTGAATTAATAAGCTGAGATTAAGGAATAGCTCAAATGTCTGAGCTTTTTTGATATATATTATTTATTAACTGATTGCACCTGAAAGTTGCAATCAGTTAATAAATAATATAATGAATTTAATTATGGCTGTAATGAACTTTATTTTTATTTTGTGATACATGATCATCTGGGACAAACTGCATCAAATACAATATTCATAAAAATTAAAAATAAAGTAAAAATAAATAGTTTAAAGTAGTAAAAATAAAAATATAGTAGTAGTAGCTATGTAATAGCCAATTATAAAAAGCAATCTAGCATATAATATTCTATAATATTAAAAAACTTAAAAGAGCAATTGACAAAATTAAAAGAGAATAACAGTATTATTATTAATTCTATTAAAAGTATATGTAAAAAATTAATTCAAAAAATAATGTAAAATCCCATAATTCATGTAAAAGAAAAATTATATCTAAAATACTACTATCTAATAAGAATGGTCATAAATATAAAAATTATTTCCAAATAAAATTTTAAAAAGTGATTAAAAACAGAACAATTAAAAAGCTATAAACATTTGGCAGTAAAATAATGGTATCTATTAAAATGTATAGTCAAACCTCGGTTCAAGAATGCATTGGATCTTTGAACAATTCAGTTTACATATAAATTTTCCAAACACAAAGAGTCTCGAATGATGTATTGTGTCTCGAGTTATGAACACGCAAGCCATCAACATAAATATTTTCAATGATAATGCTATGTATCACTTTAGAAACATTTTAAAATGTAAACAAAAACAAATTACACTGGACAACTTTTTAGTGAGACAGAGGCCCAGTGGATCTGAAGCAGAGTTGAGTGGTGGCAAGAGACAGAAAAAAGAAAAAAATCCTCTTCCAAACAATAACATTTCACTTCCTTACCACTTTCGCTGTCAATTGTCTTCCATACAGATATGGTAAAACTAAATTAAGTTTTTGTCTATATTTGATCTGCTTAGTGTTGTGTTTATCTTTTTTGTGATATACTTATATTTAATGGTTTCCATTGATTTTGTGCTAAGAACTTGTGCACAAAGTACTGTTGTAAATAAGTTTAAATAAACAATCATCTGGGGTCCAGGAACAGATTAATTCATTTTACATTATTCCTATAGAGAAAATAGTTTTGGTTTACGAATGACTTTCAGGAATGAATTAACTTCATGAACCAAGATTTCACTGTACTTCAAAGTAAGCTCATAATTGCAAAGATTACAAATTGGTTATTCTTCACCTATTCATAGTTGGCAAATGAGTATTCAACTGTATTCTAAACAGTATCTTTCTATGACTAATTTTTCCCCCTGTTTCTATAGTTTAATGCACTCTGCAGTTTTATACAGAAAAAGAATATAGGCAAATTAAGAGTCAATCAAAAAAGTATGAAAACAGGAACAAAATAATATATACAGAATTCCATTCTAGGATGTTTAAAAAGAACAATGAGGGCAATCACTTACCTAACTTAACTGCAAATATTAGTACTAAAAAATTGATTTGATATCATAAAATTGTGAAATTTGTTATAGAACTAGTCATCCTATATTTGTTAAAATTATAAGAACTGCAGTATGTAACTTAATAAAAATAAATAATAAAAATTTCATAATATATACTTCAACACATTTCACAAAATAATTTTTTATTGCTTAATTATTAATGATTACCAATTTAAAAAATCTCTTGATTATAAGAACTGCAGTATGTAATTTAATAAAAATAAATAATAAAAATTTCATAATATATACTTCAACATGTTTCACAAAATAATTTTTTATTGCTTAATTATTAATGATTACCAATTTAAAAAATCTCTTAAAGAACAAATTTAAAAAGACCTTTAAAACACCAAAGCTCAAGCTTATTTAAGAAAAAACTTGAGCTTTGGTCATCTGTTTATTTGTGAGAAAACTTGAGCATTTTAGATTGAGTGACTCAAGCTACAATTACAGTTTATACCAGGCATGGACAATTTGTCCTAGTTTGGGGGCCAAATTTTCATTCTGTCTCTGAGTCAAGAACCAGACCAAATTATTAAATAAACTAATATTAAATGAATTAAAACAAATTTCTAAAATTAATTATAAAGAAAAAATATTTTAATCTGATTACTATGTTTTTGAATCAAACATCAAATCGAAAATGGTAATAAATTCTCTATTGCGATCTGTTTTTACATTGTATCAACTATAGTTAACCCAACTGAAAAAACTTGTCAATCATCAAATTCGGCCTTAAAAGTTCTTTAGTTGAAAAGACTATAGTAGAACACACCATGTTTTCTCTCACCATGAATCTGACCAACTTCACTGAAATGGATAAGAGTTGGATCAAAAGAAGTGGAGGGCCAGAAGTTGCCCATAGGTGGTTTACACTATATGAAAGAATTTATTGAATGCAATATTATCTGAATATTTCAGAAAATTTTGACAGAAATCATAAATGAAAGTAACATTTCTATATTATAAATATATAAATAGACTTAATTTTAATATAAATATTGAAAACAATTGTAAACACTTAATCTGATATGAAGAAAGAAATTCAGTTAATAAGATTTTGATTAAATAAATTTTTTTAATATTTATTGAAAATTTGATACTTACCAATAGCAGTTGTATATCCATTAGGAAAAGATTTATCTGTTCTTTCTCTTAAAAATTTCCACTGATTATCTTCATATTTACATTCAATTATCTTTTTATCATATGGCTTCAATGATTTTGTAATCTAAGTAAGAATATTATATTTATGTAAAAAGTTATTTTCTTGAATAAATAAATAAAAATAATTAATAAGAAAACAGATAAATATCTAAAACTATATATAGTATATAATTGACTTAATATTCAAAGTTTAAAAAAAGAGATGTTTGAATAATTAAAAATTTAATAGAATAAATTTTATTACCAATAGTTTTCTTATTACAAATATATTAAAAACAATGCTACATATCTCAAAAATTTATCTAGCTTATAATATAAAAATATATTAGGAAATAATATTATTGCATCACTAAATAAACTAACATTAAAAAAAGAAGAAAAAAAACACTCATAAAAATTAATTTCATAACTATAGTAGTATAATGCACTGTATTAAAAAACAAATCAAGATTAAAAATTTAAAATGTAAAAACTTAAGATGTAATTTAAGCGAAATTAATTATAAAACATTCTGAGATACTAAAAATTATATTAAATATAATTCAGATAGAACTTTCTATTCATCTCTATTATTTATTTTAACTAAAATTGTGCTGATTGCTCAGTTAATAACAAAAGAAAAAATAAGTACAGATAGTCCTCAACTTATGATCATTTGACTTATGATATTCTGATCTTATGATAACCCAAAAAAAAAGAAAAAATACATACAGATAGTCCTCAACTTATGATCATTTGACTTATGATATTCTGATCTTATGATAACCCTTACAATACTCTAACCTTAGCTATTTTCATAGCATACTGACTAGAAATACTTTTCACTTTATTAAAAATATAGTAAAGCAATTGCTTACAAATTATTTTGGGGATCTGATTTCATTTCCAGATGATTTATAATCTTGAGGATCTGGAATCAAATCTGGATGATTATACCATCATAAAGGATTCAATATTCCATTGTCTATTACTACTACTAAAATTATAACTATTATGATCATTTCTGACTTATGAAGAGGTTATCAAAACATAACCCTATTGTAAGTTGAGGATTATCTGTATTTTGAAAATAATGCAAACTGAAATTTATTTTTTCAAAAAAATCAATGGTTGCATTGCTCATTATATATATATATAGCTACAAGCATCATCTGATGTAGTTTTTAATCATGATCAATCATTTGTAATGCTGTTGTAGTAATATCAATATAGATGTTTCCTTTTTGTATATATCAAATGATATAGTCCAGTTTTTGTGAGCTTTTGTAAGATTTTCCAAAGAAAGAAATCCATTGAAGAATTATAGCACAATATGAAAATGAATTTTTGCCTCAATGTAATGTATATATGAATGAATTGTCATGTTTAAAAATGGCTGCACTATAGTCACTGATAACTAACAATTTGGATGTATGTCTACATCTATTGCATATTGTATTAAGGATGATTCAATTACACTATATAATACTTACTACCAAGGAATAAATGTTATTTCCTGATTGCTTATACCTAAAAAGTATAGAAAATGGCTATTATTCCCCACAAATTTTCTTTTTTACCAGGACTGATATTTTGATCTTCAATAGGAATGCTGAAATATGCCTTATAGCACCTCACACATTTAGCAATGTTTTCACAAAATACTTTTTGTTTGTCTTGATAAATTGACTGTTGACATAGTAAAATGCAGATATGTATCCACTTAGGCACTGGAACTAAACTGAACTGATTAGTTTAAAGCCATTTTCTATACTATTTATTACTGGAAAATTCTAGAAGGTTCTGCAGAATTCTAGAAAGTTCCAAAGGTCATTCTGTGTTTGTGCAGCACTGAATTCGTATGGAATATTGTTGAAAATAGGTAAATTTCAAAATATTACTATCTTTATAACTAAAGATAAATTGCATGTACTTTGAATAATTTAAAATCACAACACTAGCACTTTCAGCAGTAAGAGTAAACGCTTTATTTAACACAAACTACAAACATTTTCGGCTTCAATACCATTTTTCTGATGTTGAAGCTGAAAAAGTTTGTAGTTTGTGTTAAATAAAGTGTTTAATCTTACTGCTGAAAGTGCTAGTGTTGTGATTTTAAGTTATAACTATCTTTGTCACAAAAGTAAAGTTTATAGGGAATGAAAGATATTTTCTATACTTTTGGGGAATAAACAATTAAAAAACAACACTTACTACCTAGGAACAAAAAATTAATAAAAATTTGTTACATAGTGTTATTTTATTTTTATTATATATTGCAAGAAAATGTCCTCTGATTAATTTATTGGTAACTTTTTGCACATAATAGATCATTATTTGCAATAAATAATGCTTTCAGCATATTACTATATTCATGATGAAAATTATGTCATAGTATGAAAAAAAGATTATATCATAATTGCTATATCAAATATAAAGGATGATGATGTAGTAACTTATATAGAATGGAAGAAAAGTCTGTGCCCCTCCAAATAACTTGATAACTACCATAGATTTAAAAAATCTGTTAATGTCAACAAATAGGAAGTCATGGGTGGGCTATCTGATAGTAACCTTCAAATCCAAAAATGCAAGTCTTATCTCATAAACTGCAATGCACAGAGAAAAATTTCCAATTACAAACCTGTTCAGCATTCAATTCTGAATACTCTAAAAAACTTCATCAAAATCAGATGAATAGTTTACTCAAAAATGAAACAAAAACATTTTTACATGCAAAGAATTGATATTTATTTCTGACATGTAAATAACAAACCAATACAAAAACATAATAACCCCAAATCAATAAATTAAAAACAGAGGCTAATTAAAAAGCTTCTAATCAAGGATTGCTCAAAATTTCTTCCACCAGCAACCAAGCATAGTTGAACACAATTTTGGATGGAGTTCCTCACACCTTCTAGAGTGTCAGTAGAAATCTCTGCACAAGCAATAATGATGTGGTCTTGAAGATCTTTTACTGTGGTTGTGAGAATGCACACACTCTTTCATTTAAATATACCCAGAGAAAGAAGTCCAGTGGAGAGAGATCAAGAAATTGAGATGGTCAGGTAACAGGCCACTATGTACAATCAACTGATCTCTGAGCATCTTATTCAAACATTAATGAGTGCTGATTGCATAGTGAGGAGGAGCTCCATCATGTTGATACCACAATCTTCTGTAGGATGCTAATGATAAGTTGTCAGCAAATTCTGCAAAAACTGTATGAAGAATTAGATACTGGTAACTCTATAGTCAATGTCTCTCATAAAATACAGGCCCTATGATCATATCATGCACAATATCACACCAAACATTGACTTGTCAACATTCTTGGTGGTTGATTTGTCTAAGCTATTTTGGGTTTGTATCAGCCCAAAAGTGAAGATTATGTTTGCTGACAATTCCATTATGTGAAAATTGTGATATATCTGACAATAAGCTGCTGATATATGAAGGATCATCTTCAATTTTGGTTAGAAGCCAATTATAGTACTCTTCATGACTTCATGATCTCCATCTTCTAACACTTGATGGCAGTGGACATGATAAAGGTGAAATCTATGAGTATGTAGAAAATTCAGAATGGAATAATGGCTTATACCAATTTCCTAACCAATCACTCTACTAAGAGTTATCTTTCCATTAATTTTAGAAATGTGTAGCTCATAATGCTGTTTCTTGAAACACTGAAACTCCTTTTCAAAGTTTTCTTTTGCCTTATCAGTCCACCAATTGTTTAAAAATCCATATTTATCTCTTCTACTGCCTTCTCCAATAAATCCATGAATTATTTTATTGCTAATTATACTTCTGACCGATGCATAATTGATAAAATTTGACACGCCATATTGGAAGAGAGGTTCTTGCAAAGCCTCGAGAGGAATTACTACAACATTGTTGTTTAGTTGATTGTAAATGCTTACATTTGAGATAGAATGATGTGGCAAACTTGTTCTAAAGAAGGAATATTAATTTGCAAAAAATTTTCGAGATTTCTTATAACAGCTAACTGTAAAACAATCTGATTTGAATCATTATTTAGTTTAGGAATGACTTTATAATAATTATTTAGAAAATTGATATCCTCAATTTGTGGATTATAACCAATTAAAAAGCCCATATTTTGTAGCTTTTCTACAAGTGCTTGATGTGTGATTTCATCAATCCATGAAGCTTTAACTGAAAGTTGCTGTATGGCATCCTTAATATAGTTGATCATGACTTTAATTTACTGAAATTTATTAAAATTTTTTTCCACATTATTAAAAACAGAATTAATAAACAGATATATAAAATGAAATAACTTCTTTTAGAAGAGAAATGCATTTTTCAGGTGTTGATATTTCTTTATTAATGTCATAATTAGCCATATAGTTACTAAAATGATGTATAACTCCAAGAATAATGTAGTTTGATATTGTTCTTTCACCAATATTTTCCTTCTTGATGACATTAAAGAGATTTTTGAAATAATCGATGTTGTAGACAGCAATTTTATCATTTTTTGTGACATTTTTATATACATCATTCATTATTATATCGAAGAAATTAATCCATTCATGAAAATTTGTTTTATTACTTAATTCACTGATTGTCATTACTTCTAACGGGTGGTAAGGATCTTTGTCTATACTAAAATTTCTCGCCTTATTTAGTTTTTGTAATTGTCTAATTTCTTCTCTGTTGAGTTTGTCACGATATGTTGACATTAAAATCAGCAAAGGATTTAGCTGGTTTGTGTTTACAAAAGGTTTTAACGTCATAATATTTCCAATTTTAGTTTTTTTGTCTAATGTCACACCAAATTCAAAGAGGATGTGTTTCAATATCTTAGTAGCTAATGCTACATTATTGAGTAAAAAATCCAGTTTTGACCCAATTTTTATGTTGTACTGGCCAGCCACTAAGATAATGTAAGAGAGAATGAATATTATTTTTTCTATTTCTTTTATCTGAATGAAGACAGAATTCATAATATTTGAATGCTTTTCTAGAAATCAATATCTTCTCATTAAATCTCTAATTATTAAATATATCTATTAATTTATCATCGATTTCTTTCTGTTTTGCGGTTATTCTAATGAAAATCACTTTATTTGATGATGTAAGATTTAAAGTTTGCTGACCTCAAACATAGAAATAGAAATCAATGGATAAACAGATTGATCCATTGACAACAGTATTTTTATAGCATAATTAATACAGGCCAGAATGATACATGGAAATGATGAACCAATGGCTCCTTATAATAAAGAAAAATTGGTATAACGATAAAAAATGTAATGCATAAATAGCAAATACAAAGTGCAGTTAAAATGTACATTTTCTGCGAAGAAGGTTCTATAGATTCCCATTTTGAATGTAATGCAACATAGATTCCAATCTTGAATGTTTTACAGTTAGCTCTTATAAGAAATCTCGAAAATTTTTTGCAAATTAATATTCCTTCTTTAGAACAAGTTGGCCACATCATTCTATTTGAAACGTAAGCATTTACAATCAACTAAACAACAATGTCGTAGTAATTCCTCTCGGGGCTTTGCAAGAACCTGTCTTCCAATATGGTGTGTCAAATTTTATCAATTACGCATCGGTTGGAAGTATAATTAGCAATAAAATAATTCATGGATTTATTGGAGAAGGCAGTAGAAGAGATAAATATGGATTTTTAAACAATTGGTGGACTGATAAGGCAAAAGAAAACTTTGAAAAGAAGTTTCAGTGTTTTAAGAAATCATTCTATTGCTTAAATGAGGATTAACAGCAACAGATACAAGGATGAAAGTTGTTGTGGCCTCATCAGTTGCTGTTTATAGGCAGTCTGATCTTAGGCATTGTAGAACATTGACATTCAAGGAACTGACGTATGATAGATCTAAGTGTTCATGCTGAGTAATGTCTTTCCTGATAAAATCGATTAATAATATTTGAAAATAACAGCATTAAACAGCAGTTTAAAAATAATAATTTGTGAAGAGGTTAACTCTGACCTGTCCTATTTTATTTTATTATGCTCTTTTATTATTTATCGTTATTTTCAGTTGACTTACTACCACATTCTCCATCTCAATATTTCGCAATGACATGTTATGGACGGACATTTGTCTTCCAGACGAGCTTTCTCGGGTAATGACATCAACATCTAATCTACATAAGTTTTACCACTGATCTGATATAAGAAAATAAGAATGATCTCGTATTGATGTTTTGTTCATATATAATTAAATTGTATGATCTCATATTGATGTTTTGTTCGTATATAATTAAATTGTAAAGAGGATAACATGATTTGATAACTCTATAAGCTAATCAATTTGAACTTGTTATGTGTATTTATGTAAATGAAGCAATACGGGGCTGTATGTCACTTGATATAAAATCCGATGCAACCAATGACTCAACGAGGTATTGTATCGACGTAAGGTTGGATAAGTGACATTGGAATTCTTGTAAAGGTCTACAATTTGCTTGAAGTTTGATCGGTGGTGGAGGTAGTAGATTTAAGTAGCATTTATGGTTTCTTTCTTGTGAATAGTTTATTGTTGATATTTGAGTTGGATTAAACAAGATTTGTTGATTAACTGATTGTTGCTTTATTACAGTTCCAATAAAGCATTTATTTTGTTTTCGGTTTTGCCAGTTAACATTAGTTGTTGTTAGACTGTTTTGAAGTTATTATTTTTAAGTTAGAGTTCAGAAGAAGACCTGAGCTCAGGCCGAACTCTGGATTGCAGAGTCATTAGATTAGGTTTAGTTGTAAGTAATA
Source organism: Olivierus martensii (assembly GCA_000484575.1). Taxonomy (NCBI): domain Eukaryota; kingdom Metazoa; phylum Arthropoda; class Arachnida; order Scorpiones; family Buthidae; genus Olivierus; species Olivierus martensii. Next base: position 97,506 of record AYEL01084326.1, read on the forward strand.
TTATTGATATTTGTTAAAATTTGCAACTTTGCAAACTAATCATCTTCAGCAAAAAGACTTATTGCTGAAAATGTTTGTATAGTAACCGAAAACATTTCATTAAATTTTTAGTTATTATTTTTAAATTGCTGTTTAGTGCTGTTATTTTCAAATGATAAAGTCGAGCTGCAGCAGTAATATTTGCATAACAGCACCATAGCATATGACCATGATAATCATTTCATTAATCCAGTACTCAGCCATTGTACTGTACTGCACACTGAATTGCACGTGTGTGAATGTGACTATTTTTGTCAATGGAACAGGAAAATGACACTGTTGTGGAAACCTCCAGAAATTTCCAGAACTGGATGTGGAAGAGTATGTGACACAATTTGCATGTAAAAATATTTTTGTTTAATTTTTGAGTGAACTCAAAATCAAAAACGATTTTGATAAAGTTTTTTTAACGTATTCAGAATTGAATGCTGAACAAGTTTGTAATTGGAAAATTTTCCCTATCTGTTATGATTTATGAGATAGAATTTGTAAGTATCCTCATTTGCATAATCAGCTCATTTGAAGGTCACAATCAGATAGCCCACCATGACTTTCTATTTAGTGGCATTAACAGATTCTTGAAATCTATGATAGTTATCAAGTTATTTGGAAGGTTACAGACTTTTCTTCCATTCTGTATAATAATGATATTATATCATGATGACATCATAATGAATGCTACACTAATTCTGATTATTGTATCCTAGAAGCCAAGACTGACAACATAAATATTATGAATATACTTCATTTGCTATATATGTGCAATTTTATTATCTTATCTATATATAAAATGTAATATTTGTCTGTTGTCTGGTTTGCATCAATTCTCATACCATTTTTACTTATTAGGATTAAATTTTGCAAAGTGAGTTTCATTTGGTTACACTCATTATATCTTTACTATTAGAATCTATATCTTACATCTTCAAATTGCTATAACCCAGCTAATTATGCAGGAAAAGCAATAATGATACTTTAATTGAAACATTTTCAACAATCTGTATCATCTACATCAGCGTTTCTCAAACTTTTTTCATTCACGACCCCATTTTTCATTACGAGATTTTTCGCGACCCCAGGTATTAAATATGAAATAAAACATACAAATACATAAATCATTTATACACTTATTAAGATGAACACAATCAGCCAACTACATTGAAAATACATATGTTGTCATACGTTAAATATTGGACGTTTGTGAAATTACATATAAACTGAAATTCAAGTATTTGAATTTAATTTTTGCGACCCCAGCATTTCGCTTCGCGACCCCATTTGGGGGCAAGTGTTTCTCAAACTATGGGTCGCGACCCATAGTTTGAGAAACGCTGATCTACATCATCAACAGTTTAATTAAATCAGTTACAATTCTATTTGATATTAAAATAGTTCTTAATTCTTTTTTAAATATAACTATTAACTTATAAAGTAGAGGATACACATGGTTCCGGGGCTTGTAGGATTTCAGAGATTTATCGGATTATTGGATGTTCAATGAAAAAATGGAATTACACAAACGAATACGATCCGTTTATTAAGACTTTCCTGTCACTGCTCTTATTGTTCAAATCTTTCACAAAAACCCTTAATTTTATGCCGATTTTTTTTAATATCATAAATGGTGACTCATCGAATACCATGAAACAAAGCTAAATCGCTAAACTTTCCTCCCAAGTGAAGTTTCCTAAGCTTCAAAGTATTTCTGTCTTTTCAACAACAGTCGATATCTTATGTTTTCATTTCTCACTTTTTCTGATTTTTGACATTATGTAAAGATAAATAACAAACACTGATACAGCAAAAACCCTATTTTACAGTAAACATATACTGAACTTAAAAAATAGTCCAATTATAATGCCTGCGCAATGAATGAATAGCGACTGACAATTTATTTTATATCATTATCTCTCTCTCGCACATGGACAAGTTGTGACCATGGTTGACATGAAAATTTCATGTGGACAGTGCAACGGTTCACAGAATGTCAGACTACAGAGACTCAACTGTATATTAAATTTTTGCATTATTATATAAACCTTCATTTGGCAAACAATTGTAACAAATAAAAAAGCATATAATTAAAATATTTATATATTCAGAATTTGAATCTGTAAATATAGTTATAGATATAATATATATAATCAATATATTTAATAATATTTAAATTTTAAAAATTTGAGTACTATTAAATATAAGCAAGATTAAAACCTTTAACCTTAGAATAGCTTAATCAAATAAAACAATATAAAAACTAACTATTCCAGCACTACTACTAAGCAGTCATTAACATATAAATGGTTTATTAAATGAAATTTTGAAAAGGGAAATAACAATCTCATTAATGATAGACTGCTAGAAAATGTTCCACTGATATGAAGCTATATCTTAAATTTAATGTAATCTGTTTGCCCATGGACTGTAGCATGTAATATATTTAGTATCCAAATATTATTTGTTTATATTTTTCTATTAGTATATGTAAAAACCTGCAATTATCAGAGGTATTGGAAAGTCTTTGTGTTTTCTTTTAGTTCTTTAATTAGCAAAATTATATTATTATTACATTAAGTGAATGAAATGTAACTGTGATTCTAAATTATTTAACAAAATTTCTTTACAGTATACAGAGTGCCCACATTTCTATGGACCAGCCATTTTTCTCAAAAACTACTGACAAGTGAGTATATGTAAAAACTATGAAATATGTGTTCTGTTACATTTTCCTTTCAAATTACAATCCATCATTAAGATTTTTTTTCTGTGCATCTTCTTGTGCAGTGTGTGTTTCAACGTTGTTTTCTTTATTGAAAATGTATTATTTTTCTAATAGAATCTGATTCCGTCAATTTTAGTGCAATTTTAGCAGTAATAATTATTTTCCTATGACCGATATTTTCAGAGATATTTAGGAATAAAAGATCTAGCAAGAAAGTCAAAGTTTTTTCCAGTAATGACAAAAACTTATTAAAGATTTATGGCTTTGATTCCCTACTTCCTAAAAAATGTTTCAAGGTATAAGATTATTGGAGATTCCATTTAAAATTCTTTTTCATATTAGGATAATATGTTACACTGAACCAAAGATCTGTCTTTTGGCTTTCATACTGCCATACTTTCTTAATGGATCCTTTATTCCTAAATATCCCTGAAAATATCAGTCATTGGAAAATACCACAAAAATTGCACAAAAAATTGGTGGAATCAGATTCCTTTAGAAAAATTATACATTTCCATTCAAGAAAACAAAGTTGAAACAAGCACTTCACAAGAGGATGCATAAAAAAATCTTAATGACAGATTGTAATTTGGAAGGAAAATGTAACAGGACTTGTGTTTTACAGTTTTCATGTATACCCAGTAATTTTTGAGAAAAATGATTGGTCCATAGAAATATGGACACCCTATATATCAATTTTCATCAAGATTAAACTTACTGATAGAAAATGGTATCTTTCGAACCAAATGAAGAACACATGCTTCATTGTATGTTACTTGAGTATCATTGTGGATCAAAGACAATGGATGCAGTAAGAAACATCAACAGTATGTATCAAGGAGCTATTAAAGTAAGGATCTGTCAGATATGGTTTGTGAGATTTCTGAGGGTGATTTTAATCTAAAAGATAAACCAAGATCTGGTCGACTAAGTATTGTTGATCACAATGTTTTGAAAGTTATCGAAGAAAACCCCAGGATAATTGACTGAAAAAGATTGCTAACAAAATTAGTGCTTCTTGATCAACAACACAAGAACATTTAAAAGCAATTGGCAAAAACAACAAAGCAGGGAAATGGATTCCTCATTTACTGACGGATAAACAAAAATCTCAGTAAATTTCCATTTGCAGTTCATTGTTATCAAGGCATAAAAATGAACTATTCCTTGACTGTATCATCACAGGTGATGCAAAATGGATTTTACATGATAACCCACATAAGAAAAAACAATGGTTATCTGTTGGAGAGTAATCGAGAGGAACACAAAAATCAAATTTGCATGGAAGAAAGATTCTTCTTTGAATATGTTGGAATATCTCCAAGTTGGTATACATTGAATTGTTAAAACTTTGACAAATGGTTACTGCAGACCTTTATTGTCAATAATTGGATTGCCTAAATGAAGCTGCATCACTGAAATTCCCTACAGTTTCAACAGAAGGCATAATCATCCAACATGATTGTGCTAGTAAGGAAACATATTTGCCTTATGATAAAGACAAACTACCACCTATACCTGAGCCTTCTGGCTAACCATTTCATTTTAATTTATTGGATGGTGTTGATGCTAATTCTCATCATGTTGTTTGGGGAAGCAAAGACATCAATCAAATGGATGAGTATTTATTGGAGTTTCTGGTACTAACCTCTTTGCTTTAAATAAGGCAATGAACCTATCTTTGTTGTTATTAACAGAAGGAAGTCATTTACCTAACATTAGAGATTCATAATATTTCTGACCTAATTGAGAACTGGCATATGTCCAGTGAGCCATTTTCATAGATTACAGATACATTTGTTTCAAGTTAAAAGGCATGAAACATAGTCAGGTAACATACAGAGACTTGAGGAAGATTAATTGTATTTTCTTTAGAGAATACTTTAAGTTTAACTTTGGGATATATAGAGCAGATTTTGCTTAGTGGTGGATTTAGAGATGACTGCTGACCAGATTCAACATGCAATTCTCTTATCCTACCATCAAAATTGTCCAGTCAAGACTGCTAGCTCATCAAGGCAAATTCCTTGATAGAACAAACTGTTTGGCAGTCTTAGACTTAATGTGAGAAAGCTTTTTAATAAAACTAAAAGGACAGGTGAATGGGATACATATAGAAGTACTCTCACCTATTATAATAAAGCCATTAGAAAAGAAAAAGGTCTTCCTGGAGAACATATTGTCAGGGAATTGAGGATATGGCTGATGTATCCAGATTAGTGAAGAATAGTGTCTAAAAGGAATATTACAAGATCAGTACTATCAGGTTGCCAGATGGCAGGATGACTAATACTTGCAAGGACTCTTTAAAGGAACTCTTTTGAGTACACTTTCCTGGGTCTGCTTTTGATTGAAGGATCATCCATTTTAAGAACAGTCAGACTTCAATGGACATGTTTATCATGCCATGAGGGAGGAATGAGATCTTGTTGGGAAGGCAATCAATCAATCAATCAAATATCAAAGAGACTGTAAGTAATTTTATGCCCTTCAAGTCTGTGGGGCCAGATGTATTTTCTCAATGTTCTTACAACAAGGAATTGGCATCTTGGCCTTGCATTTGTGTCATTCTTCAAAGCCTGTTTGGCTTTTGACTATATTCCATGGTCTTGGAGGCAGGTAAGGATTTCTTTTTATACCTAAGCAAGGGCATAGTTTTTATACTGAGACTAATCAGGGGAGTGTCAAATATCACCTCCCTGATTTTGCTGATTTTTATATATATTGTAGTACTACCCTTCCACAAATCCATGATAAAGTAATACAACATAACACTTATTTACATAACATACTTATTATTACTTATATTACTTATAACTTATATTATTATTACTTATATTATTATACTTATATTAACATAAAATACTTATTTTAAAAAAATAGGTTTAAAGTTTTCTAAGTTATTTATATACCTATTGATATTAACAAATAAATGATACATTTGCCAATTGATACCTGCAATACATTTGCCATTTGATTACTGATTGGAAGGATGCGGAATCGAGCCTTGTCTTTTTAAAAATTGTTTTTTAATTGAAACTGAAATGAATTATTGTACAATGTATTTTTATTAATGAGAAATTATTATTTTGCAATTATTTAACTTTTTTGCTATGCCTTTTAAAAATTTCTATCACAAATATTAAAATACATTTATAAAAGATTGTAATTAATAAATAAATTTTTTTACACAAAATATTTATTTTAATTAACCAATACAGATTATATTATTATTGGTATGGGATCCTCCTTGATTTCTGTGGCTGATATGCATCTATTTGGGTGATAATCACCATGGTTGTGAGATCCATTATTACCTATGTTGCCATTATTTGATACAGAAAAACTTTGCTTTGGCAGCAAAAAGTTTAACTTGTGCTGTCTAACGAAGCATATGGAATATGCATTCTAGAAGCAAATCAAATGAAGATTCCCGGTTATGGCCAACTTAAAACTAAGTAATATGCATAGTGAGAAACAGCAGAAAGATAAAGGACATCTTGATATTAAAATGATCTTCAATTTCAAAGTTTCATTTGAAATGCATCAGAGATAGGAATTATCTTGCAACATAAAATTTGCAACACTCTCATCTCATCAAAAATGGATAATTTTCTTATAGATTAAAAGTTTTATAGATAACTCATTTTATACAACCTTCATTCATTTTTTTAATTAGCAGAAATTATCTGAAAGCTTAATTTGCTTTCTATGATATACATACATACAGTAAAATTAAAATCTATGATAGTAACTTAAAAGTGAAAACTATAAATATAAAATTGCTAGAGCTGCCAAATTATTCCAACAAGAAAGTGAAAAGAGATATAGTAATATTACAAACATTCTATAAATTAAATTTCTTCAAATATATTATTTTAAATAGAAGAATTATTTTAATTACTTTTATTTCTCCAAAAGGTTGATCATGAAATAGTAATATTACAAACATTCTATAAATTAAATTTCTTCAAATGTATTATTTTAAATAGAAGAATTATTTTAATTACTTTTATTTCTCCAAAAGGTTGATCATGTCCACCAACAAATAAATATCCTTTTAGACCAGGAAGGCATCTAATGCAAAAAACAATTATTATGGAATAATAAAATTAATTCATTATAATTACTATTTTTGATTATTATTCATTACCCTTCTCTGCATTCTTTTTTAATAATTAACTTAAAATCAACTGAATTCAAGCTAGGAGGTTTCCACTTGAGAACTTCAGGACACCTGCCAGCTGTATATGGCTGTAAAAAAATAATGTCATCTAAATAGTCAATTTAAAAATTTGGAAATAACTAATAAGTTGTTGACTATGTTAAATATTTTATTAAAATAAGATTAACATAAATCATTTAATAACTTTAATAAAGTTTATTTTCAAATTACATACCATATTGTAAAATATGTTCCATATTAATATGTTTATAATGATTTGAATTATAAATTTTATGTACGGCTGACGATGACTTACTGAAGTCGAAAATACTTCCGTAATAAATTATATCTCTTTTTTCCACTTCGAAAAAAAGGCGCTTTTATTTATCGTTATACCATTAATATAAGTGGAAGTTTATTTATACATTATATGTTTATAATGATGATGAAATATAAAATAAAATATAAACAACATTGAATAACATATTGTCTTGGATAACTTTACTCAAAGTGAATAGAATGATGCCATAAACCTTTGTAGCCCTACATTTCAGAAATAGCATCAATTTGATCTGTGGTTTTTTGGTGAACTTTAATCTATTAGCTGCTCTCCTTCAAGTGGTTCAAGATTCATTTTGATTTACCTTATCTAAAACTGTACCCTCTCCTTTATAGGAAGTAAATAACTATTTCTGAATGAATTTTATTTTATTTAATTTTAAAATATGTAAATAGTCATTATAAATACTGATTTCATATACCATTGTCATGTTGAAGATAATTAAGATTATATATGAAAATAATCCAGTGAATAGCTGTTATAAAAAAATCTAAAACAGAACAAATACAGCGAAAACTGACTTGACAACCACCTGTATAAGAAGACTACCTGAGGTGACGACCACAATTTTATGGGAACCAAATTTTTTCCCATAGAAATAATGCTATTTGACCCTCCATAAGACGACCCACCTCCCTAACGCGACCACGATCATCACTTTTATAGATCAAACATAAAGTGAAACCGTCTATGACCACCATAATTTTTTAACATCACTACTAATTGACTATCTTTATTGCTTACATCACGATTACCTGTATAAGACCACCTGTTGTGACAATCATGATTTTATGGGAACCAAATCTTTTCCCATAGAAATAATGCTATTTCACCCTCCATAAGACGACCATCTCTCTAACATGGCCATGACCATCGTTTTAATAGACCAAACATAAAGTGAAACTGTCTATGACGACCATAATTTTTTAACATCATTACTATTTGTGACTATCTTTATTGCTTACATCAGCACCATTTTCTATTAAACTTAAATTTCATTTAAGCCAAATTACTACAATTGAAAAAATTGCACCATGGGAATTTTTCTCATCATTCATACCATGAGAATGACATAGAGCACTGGAATGACAAAATTATAGCATCATTTCTACTTTAATGTGATATCTTTTCATATGCACGTTCTTTAGATTTGTATCTATGATATGATAATTAAATTTTGTATTAAAAACATTTGAGAATGATGTAAAGCGCTGGAATAACCAAATCATGGAATCATTTCTACTTTAATGCAATGTCTTTTTAATATGCACGTTCCTTAGATTTGTATCTATGATATAATAATTAAATTTTGTATTAAAAATGCTAAAAGTCAAAACTCAAAGGCCTATGGCGAAGTGATATAGAGGAAACAGGGAATGTGAAAACAATCAGCCATCGGATCTGGATGTTTGTATTCTACACGAGTGTATTAATCAAATGTAATCTCATACACGTGTGATGCTATCACTGCACTTTGGATGTTGTTATGGCAAATTGATATAGGGAAAGTGAAAACAACCAGCAACTGTATCTGGATGTTTGTGTTCTATGTAAGCATATTAATCAAATATAATCTCATACACATGTGATGCTATCACTGCACTTTGGATGTTGAGACATGGCTAAATGGAAAGTTAATGCCTTGAATTTAGAACAGTGAATAAAAATGATTGAAGACAATAAAAAAAAGTCTTTCTCAATGAGAATTAGTAGAAAAATTTAACTTTAGGAAAACACAGATTTACAAAATATCATATCTAAAAGAAATTCTGGCTAAATGGAGGAACAACGGAAATCAGAACCTTAAGTGAATGACACCTGCAAGAAATATGCCGAAGAATTAAAAAACTGGCATCAACAATAGCAAATAATGAAAAATTGTTGTCTCAATTAAACAACATCGATCACTGCTTTGCTGTAGAAATTATAAAAAATAAAATTGGGATGCAACAAAGCACTATTGATAGTTTTTTCACACTAATTAAATATGTTGTGTTTTTGAATAAATGATAAACTGTGTTATAAATTTTAACATAAACATATGTTTTGTTTTTATTAAAGAGTAATTTTGTTTCATTTAAACATGCTGTATCAAGGTGCATGGCAATGTGCCGGGCCAAGTTTGTATGGCGCACACCATATGTATATTTACACTAACAAACTTAAGCCATAATTGCCATCTCCATAACTTCACTTTGATTAAGCTAGTAAAATGAAAATTGTATATATTGTTAAGCTTTATTCTTTCATGACCCTATAAAAATTTCAAGCTTAAATATCAAAGTGTCTAGGAGATAGAGGCCCCAGAAAATTGCAAATTGAACAAGCATTAGCAGAAAAATTTAACAAAAATTGGGGAAAACACAAGATTCACAAAATATTGTCTCAAAAAAGAAATTCTGACTAAACGGAGGAACAATGGAAATCGCAAATTTAAGTGAATGACATCCCGCAAGAAACATGTTAAAGAATTAAACTGGCATCAAAAATAGAAAATAATGAAAAATTGTTGTCTCAAATAAATGATATCGAACATTGCTTTGTCGCAGAAATTATAAAAAATAAAAGTAGAATGCGACAGAGCACTATTAATAGTTTTTTCCATACTATTTAAATATGTTGTGTTTTTGAATAAATGATAAACTGTGTTACAAATTGTAACAAAACAAACGTTTCGATTTTATTAAAATATAATCATTTTGTTTCATTTAAACATGTTGTATTATAGTTAACATGTATAAGCTGACCACTTGTATAAACGACCAGTTTTGATTGGAATGGGAGGTGGTCGTCTTATAAAAGGTTCTACTGTATATTGTTCAAAGTAGCAAGAGTGCAAGAATCATGTATTACAATAAATGACAAACAGTATGACTGCATTATTTACATTTGTTGAATGAGTATTTTATTAATTTATTAATTCTGCTGTCATTGAGAATATAACAACAACAACAAGATTATGATGCTCAAACATTAGTTATTCTTTGGCCTATCAAGCATTTGTGATATACAATGTTAGCAAAGGCTTTGCATTTTTATCTTCAAGTTTCTATCTGATAGTTTAAACATTAAAAAAAAATCATAATTTGATTTAAATTAATAAAAATAAATATAAGCTATCAGTTTTATTTTTAATGTTCTGTTTATGTTTTCTGAAAGAAGCCATGCTACTTAACCAGTAATTAAATCTCTATCTGGTTTCAATATCATTAATTATGAGTTATCATTTTATCTATCAATTGTAAAACAGATGTTTAGTAGATAAAACTATCAGTGACTTTTTTGGGATGATATAAAACTGGCTCTAATAGATATAATTTAATGCATGTAGTCCATGATTAATGACTGTGTTAATTTATGAGTGATGTAATCAATAAATTCTACAATTGATCAATGTAATTCCATGGATTTGAGTCCCTGATCCAATGGTCTGATATAGGGGAAGTGTCCTTCTTTTGAGTCTTATTCTTGTATTTTTTGTGTTCTTTATGTTTATTAGGATAATGTATAGTGTCCTAGTAAACATTAATAATGAGAAATCATAAATTTTGGGCATTTACAATTTATGACTATTTTGACATATGATGGAATGGTTCGAAAATGAACCTACTCATAAGTCAAGGACTATTTGTATACAATAAATTTGTAATATCTGAAAAATATCTCAAATATTTCAGAATTAGCATATTTTTTAAATGTAAATAAATTTATTCTTTATAATTAATATTTGATGCTGATTTCTTGAATCACAATTAATTGCATATAAATCTATATTTTAAAAAATTAATGAAATATTAAATGAAATACTTACATCAACAGCTGGTTGAAAAATCAATCCATCAATATCATGAGTGACACTTTTTGCAAATTTTTCTCCTAATATCTAAAAATAATATTTTCACTTACAATTTTGTTTAATTTTGAAAAATAATCATTCATTGCATATTTATAAATTAAATAAAATTATAAAATTAGTTTTAGTTCCTAAATTTAAAATTTGAAAAACTAATAAAATTAAATTTTATTTCAATCACATCAAATTACTTGTTTTTTAATCAAATACGAGTACTTGTTTTTTAATCAAATCTCGTATTTAAGTATAGATACTATTTACAGAGAAGTTATGTTCCTGAAGAATTTTCACATGTAAATTTTAAGTTTATAAGCAGTTTAATTTTAAGTTTATGTTATAACCATAGTTATATTCCAGACCACAGCTGTGTGGGGTCCATGGGGAGTATATTGATGAAAATTTTGTGTTTCGACACCAAATTGCAGGGTAAGAGAGTGCCAAAAAACTGAGTGCATGACTGTCTATAATGTTGAATATCAGATCTGGCATCAGGAATAGTTCAGACCATGTTGCTTCAGCACAGTGAAGAATATTTAGATGAGCATATGTCAGGATTGTGGCTGAAAAACTGTGAGTGATGTGGGTAAGCAATGTATCAGGGGTCCAGAAGTGAAGTGAGAAATGCAGAAACAATGATAACTAAACTATATGTAACTAAATAATTTAATATTTAATATAAAATAATAATAATACAAATAATTAGAAAACAAATATAAGATGAATTTTCATGTTCTATGTATTTGTGTTTTTTATAATTTTTAATTGATAAATAATTGTGAAAAAATATTTTTATTATTTTCGAACTATTTCAAAAGTAATAACGTTATTCTATGTTAAATTCATTATATAAGCATAAAGGAAGAATTATAACGAGGAAAAACATGTATTTTTATTTTTTTCCAATAAATCTTATAGTATATTTATGACTTAAATTTCTTATGAAAATATGTTCTATAATTTGATTTGTTTTCTTAAAAAAAGCATAAAATGATACTAAAAGAATTGTTGTGATAAAAAAGTAGTTGTATCGAGAAAAACAACATCATGGAACAAAATATTTCCTAGAATTTTAAAATTAGAATTCATGGAAAGAATATAAATTGAAAGACCATTAATAATATGAATGATAAAATATTTTCTTTTATTTGATTTTTATTGCGAAACTATTTAAAATTTTAAACGGCTTTTGAAATAATATTAAGTTAAATCTCCATTTATTGTAAATTCTACTGAAAATTCTATTTTATAATGAATTAAATAGCGTGTTTAAAATTAAAAACTTTCATTTAAAGAATCTTGCAAACCATGACTTCTGTAGTTTAAATATACATTCTTAATATATAAATGAATTTGAAATTTTGTTAAATTAATTCGTTGAAATTCTAAAAAGAAATTTATATAAATTAATATTTTTAGACATTTGACCAAAATTGATGGAAACATCTATATGAATTCATGTAAATTATCGTAAGAAGATCGGTTTTTGATTTTCTATAACGCATTGATGATGAGATTGACTATAAATGTGATAATTTTATGAAGATGTTTACATCCCTTAGGCTTTTTCGGATTCATTTAAAATTTATTTATTCGGGAAAACTGAAAGGAAAAGTTGATGTGGCCATAAAAAAAAGAAAAAAAGAACAGAAAAATATATCTTTCAGTTTATTTCAAGGGATCTTAGCCGATCTAATTCAGTTTAGAATAGCAAAACATTTCGTCAACATTTACTGCGGGATACGGCGCCCGACTTCCTCCTTCAGTCCTTAAATTTCTTTCAAAATGTCGACGTGATTTACAATACGTCCTTGCTGCAGTCTTGTAAGGCGCCTGTTTCTTACCATGTATGTTTGCATGCATCCACTTTCCTGCTGGGTCCGAAAGGAGCGATGAATGTCTTCACGAATTTCGTCTACTGACCTACAGGTCTGCTAATTTATCATCGGCAAAATAAAACGATACGATCTTTCTAGATATTTAAAAGTTATGTTAAAACATTTACATCTTGGAATAAATATAAGTTTACAATTGCAAATCACGTTTTCTCCAAAAGAATTTGAAGCCGCATCCTCCTCCATTGATATTATTATTGCTATTTTTACTATAAAATCTAATGGAAACGATTTTTAATTTGTCTAATCGATTTTTAAATATAATCAAAATCGTGAAGAAATTACATCACCGAAACTCAAATTTATATCTGGCGATTTTTGGAATTCGTTTAAATGATGTCACGATAACGGTTCATTCTTAATTCAATATGGAAGCGTCATTTTTGATACAAAAAAATTTGAATTGGGTCTATTTCAATGCCATAATTGGTTACGTGTCCAGACTTGGGAGTGGTCCATTAGCGAACTAAACTGATTTATATTTGCTTCTTGTCTCTCTCCCTTTAAGTTCTCTGTCTATTTACCTCTCTTCTAATTAGTAGTCGACGGATTCTCTTTAATTCCAGAGTCTTTGGCCTGGACTGATCTTTGCCATGTATCATTGTGCCAACTTGGAAGGAAGCAAAATAAAAAGCAAAGGTGGTCACAGACGATGATTAGGTGTTTGACATATCTTCTATGTACTTAAGCCTATCCTATTCGATTTTACAGAGATTATTATTATTCATCAAATCTCAATAGGTATCTAATTAATATATTAAAATATACTATGCCTAAATTATACGTTTACGGAAGAGAGATTAATTCAAGGAGCTATCTTAGACCATTGACGTTAATTTGCTTATTAAAGTGCAAATATTTTCGGGCTGAAAAATAAATTGAAATCATCTCTTTTCGGTTTATTTGAATCAGAATAATTTCGAATAATTTATTCGATAAATGTAAAGATCGTATCATTAATCCATATCAACTATGAAGGTTATGGCCTACAAATAGCTATGGGCTATAAAATTATTATTTTCTTTCTTTTTAATAGATCAGTTAATAGCTGATGGATTGATTGTTATAAATTCTTCAGGATTTAATTTAGTACTCTTTCAAAATGTCTTTAGCAACATAGATTGTTTCTTAAATTTAATACATGATGAGAAAATTTTATATATTTTTTTTAAATTTTTTATTGTTATGAAATTTATATTAACTATAACTTAATCTGTATCTTATATCTGTAACAAATTCTAAATATAGAGAAAAAATATAATTGAACTTCTTTGTCTTGCTGTTAAATTTCTTGAATATCATTTCTTCGTTTTCCATAAAAACTTAATTATTAAAATAATTTTATAAATATTTTTAATAACAAATATAAGATGAACTGAAGACAAAACACAGAATAAAATTAATGAAAGTACAAAGTTAAAATCTAGTCTAACCTTTAATGGGGCTGTAGTGTAATTTAATGCACAAGAGATAGATAGACCCATGAACATACCCATGAGAGAGAATCTTTTTTTCTTCATATTTTCTTTAGTTTCTTTTCCAAATAATATTTTCTATACTTTACTTGAACTGAAGGCAAAAAATACTGACAAACACAATGATGACGACATTCATCCTAACATGGAAATAGTTGAAGAGGAGAACTGAAGAAGGGAAGAGCTGATCCAAAGCCAGAAGAGGAGCCACAGCCAGCATAAAAGCTCCATGCAAACTGTTAAAAATTCTTTCTTTTTTTACTCCTCCTACTTTCTTTAATTTTACAATCATGTCAAATGGAAGAGAAGATTTAAAATAAAACGAAACTCTTCATTTGACAAGGAAAATATTATTGCTTGCATCATATTGGTGCAGAAAACTGTCAAAATAAAATTAAGCTAGTTTATTTTAATCAGGACCCATAACCTCACATCACTTGATCCCTTAGTTTGTTTCTCTCTCAGGTATATTTTATAACTTTATCCAACAAGTATAACATTCCATTTCTCTCTCATGATCAAAAGGCCATTCAAAATAATACAGTTTTTCCAGTTAAGTTTGTTAGCTTTACAATATAAAAATGAAGTTATTACATTTAATGCATACAATTAATTTAATTAAAGAAGTTTGTGACAAGGAACTAAAATTAAGCTCTTCAAGTTTCACAAATATTTGTTAAAAGAGAACTTTCCAACAAAATAGAACTCAATAAAACAGTTTGTCATCACATAATGTGATCCATTAGTTCAGTTGTTAATCATCATTTTTTTAATTACAATCAATTTAAATCCGACAGTATCATTATTAGAATTAATAAAGTTATAACCATAAAAATATATTTAAATAAATGATAATTAACATACTGTGAAAACAAGTTATTTGATTAATAAAAAATAAACATGCAACAGTTCATTAATTTTTAGTTTCTTAAAGATGATTTTTAACCAATTATTATTTTAAATTCTATGAACAAAATCTGATTCTATTGTTTGTTTGTGTTATATACACCTGCAAGTACAACCTGTAAGTGGTGTGACATCAATATTTTGGATTCCATTAGAAGAAAAAAAAGGTCTGTCTGAGATCCTACAGCTGTAAAAAAATCACAGCCTTTTTTTTATTTCCTAATGCCCATAAAAACCTAAACATATTTACAAATTATTCTTTAAGTGTGCAATAGTAGTAGGCCTGAAAAAACTTGGCCAGATGGCCACATGATAAATCATTCGGTTATCATCACAGAGGTTCCAGATTCAATTTCAGGTTTCACACCTCCAGTTTTCAGGAGGTCTCTGGGGCCTGACTTGTCTATGTGTTAATTTATGTTTTATATACAGGAATACCTCGATTATTGCGGTTTCGATTATTGCGATTCTCGATTTATCGCGGTTTATAATTTGATACCAAATTTCGAGTTATTGTGCTCAAATTCGAATTATTGTGGCCGCGAGATGTAGGCCACTACATATGCAACCAGAATTACATTTAGTTTGAGTCGTCACTCTCCAAGAAGCGCTTTGTTTTTATCTGATAGTGCTTGCTCATTATTCACCAGTAACTATCCACCTCTACTTGAAGTACATGTGGACATTTACTCACAAGTAACTATCGACCTCTACTTGAAGTACATGTGGATATTTATTTCTCTCTTATTTACCCCTACAGTGAATGCTAAAAGAAACAAGAATGATATCAAGGCTACAGCTATCAAGAAGAAACATAGAGTGATCATCTTAGAAGATTAGCATGCTCAACAAATTTCTTTTTTATCTTATACATAAAATTTAATTAACATATTTGAAAAATCCTTGGCAATGATCACCCATTTTACATGCATTATTTCTGATTATTGCAAATTCGATTATTGCGGTATTTTTCGTGGCAACATTAACCACGATAATCGAGGTATTCTTGTACTTATTCTATGTATTATTTTGGATTAGTTGAGATAATTTTCCTTTTGAGAGACAAAATAAAAACATAGAATATAATTGAGAAGTACTGTAAATGTCTATATTATTATTCAATTATTATCTCAAGATTAAAATGTCATATTTATATTATATGCAATATTTATAGCTTATTACAATGGCTAATGATAAAAAATTTTTTAATAATTATCATAATATGATGCAAATGTATAATTTACATCATATTATGATAGTTATTATAATTATACAATAAGTTTAATATTGATATTTATCTAGCAATAGTAAAATTATCTGTGTTATTGTAAACGTTACTCACCGGTGATGCTAAATGAAATGTATAGACAAATAGACGAAATGAAAAAGGATGGAATTATAGAACCGTCGAAGTCTCCGTGGGCATCCCCAGTCGTCATGGTGAAGAAGAAAACGGGAGACTGGAGGTTGTGCGTGGACTATAGAAAGTTAAATCAGGTAACTGTGTAACTGATAAATTTCCACTTCCCATTATTTCCGAATTAACGAAGTCTTTAAAAGATGCAAAGTTCATTTCCACTCTGGATTTATCTGCGGGATATTGGCAAGTCCCCATAAAGCTTGAAGATAGGGAGAAAACTGCGTTCATTACAAACCAAGGGCTATACCAGTTCTTAGTTATGCCCTTCGGCTTGAAAAATGCCCCCGCCACATTCCAAATACTACTGTAAATGTACCTATATACAGTATTTTAATTTAGATTTGACTATGTTAAATGCAGATAGATATACAGGTCTGTATTAATTGCAGTATAGTATATGCTTGCTATAAGACTGTTTTCATCAGAAGGTGATATTTGCTATAAGTCGTCATTATTGCTTTATTACAAGCTGACGATTTTAATTAAGATAAATTTGCAGTTTAGATTACTCTATTCACAGTTTATTCAATGCAGTGAAAAAAATGCCTCCTATTCAGTCAAAACCAAAAAGCTCAGTTACAACAAAAATTGGAACTGATTAATTTCTTGGAACACCGTACACAAAGAATAATTGTTGAGAAATTTAGAGTCAGCAAGACATATCAATAGCATTAATAAGTGAAAAGCTAAGTACTTCAAGTGCTATGAAGTGCAAAATGAAAATGGGAGTTTAACATGCAATTTTCATTAATATGTGTAATTTTTCTTTTTAGCATTGTTATGCAATAACTTAAACTGTAGGAGCTTTTATTTCCAATTTTTTTATGATGAAAAGTGGAATTTTTCTTTTCGCAGAAGGGGAGGATCATTGTCCTGTATAGTGACTACGTGTGAAAAGTGACCAGTCGAGTTGGTACTCAGGGGTGGTCACTTTAACAAGTTTCACTGTAATTTTTATACTGAATATTCAAGTAATTCAATCATGTCGCACAATTATAGGTTTTATAAAATTTGCATTGCATAAACAAAGTGTCTTAACAGACAAGGCTCAGACGAAAAAGTACATTTCTAGACCAGCCACTAGCCAGGTTTAGAATCTACACTGCATTTTCTTGTGCATGGCCCAATTTCTAAGACCAATACAGTATTATATACTATGTATAATTATATGCAATTTATAATTTATTATGTCATATGTATTGAAATAAAAAGCATTAATGATGTTTGAATATGAAGAATGATTATTGGTTTTACCAAACTAATGCATTTATGAAAATCCACTTTAAGCATGTATAAATTTATCAGAATCATCAAAAACAAACATGGGAAATAACACAAATAATTTATTTACAAGTTGTTACTTACATTGGGATTTTTTGTTTTTTATTAAAAAATAAAAGTTTTAACAAAGTGGGTTGATCTACCAATCTCTGTTCCATTACAGAACTGTACCTTACAAAAGAAATGATATGCACAAGTTTACAGTTTCCTATAAACTTCCCTTTTCTACAAGGAAATAATGTCAGACTTCGAGTCTCACACACAATGAATCACATGTACAAAGCTTACCTATATACAAAATGATTATTATAGTCAAACATGAAACTTACAATGTGATGGAAATTTTAAAACCCTCTTTTATCCTTCCCCATAAAATTGTTATCTAGCACATATAGTAAAACACCAATTAGTCTAAACTTAAAATGGAAGGTGTTCTCTGTTGCATAAAGCTGCCTTCAAGATTTAATTTTTTTAAATAAATGAAATTATTTTATATGAAATTGTTTAAACAATCCATATTGTGCTTTGATTTTTTTACAGTTCTTTCCTGGCAGGATTCTTCATAGACAAATAATTATATAGAAAATTTCATTTTTTATAATTTAACAGAATAAAATTAATTAAAGCATACAATTAAATTTAAAATCAGAGAAAGCCTAATTTTAAAATCAGAGTATTTTATATGAACAAAATGAATAGTTTGGCACTTACTGCAAACTGAATAATTCAAATATTCATGGTTTGTCAGTATGTCAACAGAAAGACCCGTATAAAAATTATGTTGCAAGATATATACTCTGTTGCAGGCACTAATTGTGCATCAATCTCAAAACAAATATAATTTTTTTCTGAACAATAAAAGTTTTCAATTTCTATAGTTTCTTTATATCAACAACATATAGTGGATGGAAGTGAAAGATTACAACTATTCAACGGGTTGAATAATGGCAAATATTTTCTCTTCCCACAGAGGCAATATTTCATTGTCATCTGTGATCTCTTCATTGATGATTCCTGTTCCAAATTCATCACTGGCTTTTTTGAAAAAGTATCTGAATATAAAAAAAATCAAAATTGTTATAAAAAATTTAATATAAATCTTAATGAAATATTTGGTCCTTAAATTTATTAAAGAATTAGAAAAAGATTTTCTTTGAGAAATGCCAAATTTTAGAGATTTTCTACTATTTCTACATTATATAAATTTTATCTGGTCTTTTGACACAAATACTGCAGAGAAATATTTTCCAATTTGAATGAAATTCATATATATCATTTAATTCTGTTTAAATAACAAGTATGTGAAAATTATTGATATTAGATCAATATTACCAAAGCTAATAAAGAAAAAATCTTTTCACAAGATGTAAAACAAGTATATCTCATGAATTTATCATTATTATATTAATAGAATCCATTTGAATATCAAGCTTAAAAAAAGAGCATCTAAATCTTAATATTATAACTAAGATACAACAGATAACAGATGGTGTTTATATGTAGAAGAATGATGGTAATGAACACAATTTCACTGTGAAGCTAAATTGCTCTTTTGTCTTTCCCTCAGGGAAAAATGACTAAAAATAGTAATCATAATATGGTAAAAATAAGAGAGAGTATATGATAAATTTATTGGTCTTAGATAACTTGTTTTAGTGAAAAATTCAGCGTTTGAAAATATTATATAAAAATTATGTCAACTACTGCTTTCCTTCACTTTTGCCATGAAAAATAATAATCAGCATAATAAATTCAAGAAAATTATAATGATTTACAATTGATTATTTTGGATTAAAAAAGAAAAATCATTATAATTAGAGATCCTAAAAGCTTCCTTTTCAAAATTTCTGAAATGTCATCCATAAATTTTTTCTAATGCTCTTGTTTATATATAAAGTATAGAGATTATTATTTTATACGATTTTCTTTCAAATGTCTTCATAACAAAATCTAGTAATTTTCTGTACTTTGGATTAAACATTCTAATGTTAAAATTCATTCAACTGATTATTAAAGCTGTGTTATAATTTCTTTATTGTTAAGTCAAGGCTATAGCCCTGGCAATCGTCATAATAAAAATGTAATGTCTGTTTGTAATAAGCTATTAATCAGTAACATAGCTATGCATTTTGAAAATTTGGTAACACATCAAAAATGACTGTGGGCATTGCATTGCCAAATATGGTTAAAATCAGTCCAGGATCAGAGTTTTGGAGTTTTCTGGACACACTAAGATGCATCAAATTTTTTTGATTTTTGTTTGAATTTGGGTGTTGCTTGACCCATTGATTGTCAAAGAACATTTGATATTGAAATAAAACCATGATTTTGACATGATAATTCTGAGTAGTTCTTCTTATAGGAAGTCTTATTATATCATCCAATACATTACATCTATTTGATGTGATCTCAAATATATGACAGTATGACAACATTATAACAATAGATAATATTACAAATGAATACCATTATATAATAACATAGCAGTTTGTGATAATACAATGTAACATATAGTATCACTGTGAAATAATCAAACAATCTATATTTTTTACATATAAAGAAATAAATTCAATTCTCAATTATATGATTTGTTTTAGTTGATTATTTGAGAGCAATCGTATTATGTTTTTAGATCAATAATCAATATTCTATTTCCTATGAACAAGTGTTTGTAACTAATTGGAAAAATTATGTTAACAAATTTCTATATTAAATTTGTTAACTATTAAAAGTTTATAATTTAAAAATAGAAACTTTTAAAATTTTCACTAAACTTTTTTGTCAAAACAAAAAATTTTATGCCATAATTAATCAAAGTAAAATATAACTTTGCATAATATGCTGTTACTAAATAATTATAATTATTTTCCAAAATGTAAAATTATATAATTAATTAAAAAATAAAATAGAAGCTACTTACCTATAATTGCCTTTTTTACTTAGTAATGACTTAAATTGTTTCAATGTAATATTTTTGCCTGGCAACTTTGTCCTATAAGGCACAGATTCACCAGAGAAACAATATCCAATGATAGTAGTTTCATTATTTAACTGAACTGTAGTATTATTGTTATTACTACATGAGATTGATTTTTTGTTTTGTCTCCTAGAAATATAAAAAAAATTTAATAAATATTTTAGAATTAATTTGAAATTAAATGAATAATTGTATATACTTATGAGATCCTAATTCTTCCAATTGTTCTATGGTCTTTCCAGAACGATATTTCATATAATCAGAATACATTTTCTCTCTTCCTGATGAACTACTTCTATAAATTTTAATTATTCAAAATTTTTTAATATTGATTAATTACTAAAGAAGCTTAATACTATTATAAATAGGTTTTTTTACCTTCCTTTATATGGTTTTGACCTGGCTTCATCTTCTAATCTACGACGAGCCTCAACTAATCGTGTAGTTGTATCAGGCTGTGGTAACATAGGCATTGATGGATCTTGGGCTAATGGTTGACTTGGCTGTACAATAAGACTATGTGGTAATGGAGCAAAAGAAGTAATGTTTGAACAAGTATGATGTGAATTTATGTTTTTGGGAACTTGTCCAATGGTATTTTGATTTGATTGGTTTGGCCAAGGAGATGTTCCACCTCTCTCTAATGAACCTGATCTTGAACTGCTATAGGCAAGTGGCTTTTTACTATGACTGAAAAAAAAAAATTATATATTATATTAATTTTCACAATCATTTTTTACCAACTATAACTTTATATGAACTGCAAAATATCAGGAATACAAAACAAACCTTGATCTATTTGTGCCACCTGACATAGCAGATGTAGAAGAATGTGATGATTTTTTATGACGGGGTGGAGATTCATTTTCTAAATCAGGCCCATTTATTCCATGCGTATATTTTTGATTCAAATCAATCCAATTACAAACTCTATGAAATTCAAATATTAAAATTTCAAATTAAAAAAATTCTAATATGATTTACAATAAATAAACTTTGAAAATAAAAATACCTTTCCCGAGAACGTGTTATTGGTAGAGGATCGTAGATAACACTAACTCCACTATCAAAACAACTGCTACTAGAATCAGTTGATGTTTTCTTACTACTTGAACTTCTTGAAGCTTCCTTTGATCTTTTATCATTTGTACGGACTCCTTGTTCTGATGGCAATAAGTTAGGACTGAAAATGTTAGTCATATAATGATGAATATGTTTGTGAATATGTACTGGTTGTGAAGCAGTTGACGTGGGTTCATTTTCTGGTGTGAAGTCATTAACTGTACCACTATCACTAGAGTATGTATCACGTTCCTAAAAATTTAAAATTTAAAACAATAAAATTTATCTATATTTCAATTATTTTAAATTACTATTTGCTTTCTATAAATTCAATAATTATTACCTTACGATATTTATTGTTAGGTATTGTAGAAGATGGAATCATATTATAAGGTGATGATTGGCTAATTTGATAATTGCTTGGAGGTAATCCACTGGAACCAGATCCTTTGCAAGAAGTGCTGGAACATTGTGAACCTAATCTCATTGGAGCATTTAAAGTACCAAGTATATTCGGTCTGTGGCCATCTGGTGTTGGAGAAAGGGGAGCTGGTGATCTACTAGGTGTGGCACTATCCTTCCAAACTCTAGACATATGATGATCAAGAATTGATTGATCACTTTCATCAGCAAGAGACTGTTTTTCTTGAATTACAGCAGTTAAAAGTTGAGCTGGCAGTCCAGCAAATCTATCGAATGATGCTTTCATATTCTCAGATACTTTAGAAGATTTTTTATCATCCATCTAAGAATTAATTGAAATTCAATAATAAAACTTGGTTAAATAATTAATTTTTATTATTATTACAACTGGAATATACAAAATAATTAATAAGAATAAAACTTAATTGTAAAATTGCAACAGAATTCTGATTATCTGAAGTATCCATGTAATTCAAAAAATTAAAACAGATAATTGTTTAATGTGAAATATGGATATATATATTTTATTTTATGTAACAATGAAAAAGTTGTTGTTTCTATTAGTAATTGACTTTTTTTAATTAAATTGTTGTATTCTGAAAATGCAAAATCTGCAGGGGATATAGCAAGAGCTACATTAAAAAATTTCTGATAAAAATTTGGAGGATTCTCTCTGCATTCAACTAACACTGTTTCAAATTTAGTAACTATAATTATTTCTATGTGCATATATTGTAATAATAATTAATTTTTATCATGTAGTTGGTTTGATTTATTTGTATAGTATGTCTATATTAATTCTAATACATTAGCAGAAATATTACCAATTTTTGAAAAAATATGTCTGAAAGTTTCAGAAGTTTAAGATTATACAAGCTAAAAACAAAATCATGCATTAGTGATAAAATAAATATAACCACAAGTTAGACTGATCAGTTTGACATAGAGTAATATTTTTTGGGCAACGTATCATCAGCAAAATAGGAGAGAGAAATAATTATAGGTGAGTTTAAATTATCAGTTATTTCTTTCATTAAAAATAATAATAGAACTGCAGCCATATCATCAGCAAAATAGGAGAGAGAAAGCATCTCAATAGGTGAGTTTAAATTATCAGTTATTTCTTTCATTAAAAATAATAATAGAACTGCAGCATATAGATTTTGTGTTGGCATTGTATTTTTGAATAGTTGTTTATGTTATCTATATAAAATACATAAAAATAAATAATATTCTGAATAATATAAAGAAATAATATGAAATAATGTATTATCTGTGCATTATTTTGATATTTAACAAACAATATATGAAAATTTTATTGTTTTTTTTAAATCATCATTCACATTATTTTTTATATTTGGTTGAAAACAATAATAAAAATCATTTATTTAATGATAATACAAGTATGTGAATGATGATTTAAAAAAAACACAATATTTTTTATATTTGGTTGAAAACAATAATAAAAATCATTTATTTAATGATAATACAAGATGGAATTTTTAAATACATGCAAAAAATTCAAAGCTATTGTAAATTTATGAAATTTTTTATGAAAGTGCTTAAGTTGTTACAATTATATAGATAACACAAAACGGTGATATTTCAACTAAAAACATCTGATATAATAACATTTATTTCAGAAGTTCCCATATAACTAATTCCCACTTTTTAAATCTCATTAAATTAAGATTAATATGATATTTTTATTTTAACAACTTAAATTACCATGCTCAAAAATAGGTAAATAGTAAAAGTTATTTGACTAGACAATGCTGCCTCCATAGCTTAGTGCCATGACAATACATGTAATGTTAAGCATAAGACTACATTTTAGCCTCAATATTGATGTACTATGTTTTATTATTTGTATTGTTTTTATTTTTATCATTTCCTGTTTTTTACACACATTTTGTATCTATTTATTTATTTGTTTTATTTTAATAATATATTTAGCATTACATCATATTGTAGTTAGCTGTCATTGTGGAATGATCTAGTGTTCTGTTAGAATGCATACATTTTTAAAGCTGTTCTATTTTGCAAAAAGCTGAACGAGCACTTAATGAAATCAAAAGTATTTCTAGTTAAATGAATTAATTGTTTTCTATCTATTTTGAGATTGATATTTCAGATTTATTCATTTCTCAAGGTAGATGTTTGTATTTTATAATTTTATTTTAATTTACAAAAATACATATATATGTCCACTATTTATCTGATTAATTCATTCTAAAAAATTCCATATAAATTAAAAATAGCCTAACTTCAACATCTAAATCTGATACACACAGATATATATATTAATAAGTGAAATAGCTAGATAAAATTAATGACCATACTGTAAGCACAAATATGAAAATTTAAGCCATGAATTTATATTTGCAAAACAAATTGTTTAATGAATTTTTTATTTGTATTTTATAGAAATTCAGCACAAATAGAGATTTAAACACTATATATTTCTGAAACCACAAAATTCTAAAATCAGGGAGGGACTTACTGTATATTATACTTTAAAATGTCAAAAATAGAATAAAAAGAAAGTAATATATCTGAATAAATACAATACTTTATATTCAAATAATTAAAATAAACAATTTTCTGTATATAGCCATAGCACTGATGTATAATGCAATTTATTACATATGAATTGCAATATTTTCTCTTAAATTATGATAAAACATCATTAAAAATTGTAAAGATCTCTTGAATAACTAAGCTATAAGTTATTTCATGATTTAATGAGTAGCACCATCTAATCAAAAACTAGATTTTTATTAATTATTATTATTATTTAAATTATTTCAATAAAGATGAGACCAAGTTTAGAACCTCATAGAAGAAAGCAGTATGCAGTTAATTCATGATTTGTTCAAATCCATTTAACAATTTTGAAATAATAAGCAAATACAGAAATTTGATTATATACATTTGTATGTATGTATGTATGTATGTATGTATGTATGTATGTATGTATGAGTAAAAACTAAGCTTAATGCTTACCTCCAGTTTTTGAAAATGTTCAAATTTTTCTTCTATTTCTCTTTCTCTCTTTAATTTATTTAATTTTTCAGTCAGCACTGCGGCAAATTCTTTTGGTTCAGTTTTTGTCAAATATTCTCTTGGTGGTCTGTGAGTTCGCTATATAATCAAACATAGA
Organism: Olivierus martensii; assembly: GCA_000484575.1. Classification (NCBI taxonomy): domain Eukaryota; kingdom Metazoa; phylum Arthropoda; class Arachnida; order Scorpiones; family Buthidae; genus Olivierus; species Olivierus martensii. The sequence goes on from AYEL01084326.1 coordinate 123,221, forward strand.
ATTTTATTTTTAAATTAATTACAGCTAAAAGTTATATAAAAAAAAATTATATAACTAAATAAATTACATACAGGTATAAAAGGCTGATGGGGAAAATGATCTTTGTTGAGATTTGCATTCATTCTTGAAGGATGGTGATGTTTTTTACAATAACTTTTAGTGGAATATGCAGGGCCACAATCTCTATAAATTAAAATTTAAGAAATTTAATAAAAACTATCAATAATAATCAAATGAAACTCATTTATAAATATGAGATTATTTTAAAACTATTATTATTAACAAAAAAACAATGGAAGAAGTTTCGCCTGCATTGTTATATGCTACATAAAATGTTTAAAAATAACGCAAACAGATTTATATTATTCTACTTATTCCATATTACTTATACAATTCTACTTAATATACTTATCCTTACTCTATATTAAAATTTAACTGAAGTATTTCTAGCAGCTGAGGAAAAATTTCTTTAATATGCTAACGTTTTCGGCCAAACGGCCATCATCACGCTACACAATTAGAACTAGAATCAGAATCTTTTTTAAAACATTCAAATAAACATACATTGCTATGGTTACATCATCTAGATACAGTGTAAATAAAAATAAACATAATGCAACAGCAGAAACATTAAAAAATATATATAGCATTTGTATATGTAGTTAAGGGTTATAAAAATAAAATATAATAATTATTAGGTAAAGTTTAAATTAAATTAAATATAACACAAATTATATACAGTTCTATTAGTGTGCAGTATTGGTGCTCTATGCTAGTTATATCATGTTCAATTGCATATTTCCAAGAGGGTGGGGGTTCGAATGCTGGTCCTTCATTTAAGATCTCCTCCCTGTTCTTTCTTCTTAATATCTCTATTGACTCTGTTAACAATGCTTGTGCTGGTGTTTTCACTTCCCTTATTATTTTGACCTCCTTCTATTTTATTTTAAGATCTTTGCTATAAGCTTTCATTGCTAGGGCTGTGGTTAATTTTCCTTTTTCTATATCTCTTTTATGCTTCTTTACTCTCTGGGCTAGCATTCTTTTTGTTACTCCTATGTATGCAGCCTCTTATCCTGTTTGTATGTCTCCTACTGAAATCTTATATACTCCATTTCTCTCTTCTCTGAAGTGGTCTTTGTCATTTCTTAGAATGTTAAAAATCGTTAGGCCTCTTCTTGGTGCTATCTTCTTCTTTCTTTTTTTGGCTATCCTCTTTACTACATGAAAATCTTTTATGTTATGTGGCACTGCCATGTATTCATCTTGTGGTATTGCTGTAGTCATTGCATTGGCAGAGTGGCTTGTACAAGTTTCTCTACTGATTTCATTATCAGCATTAGAAATGATCTTCAGTAGCCATGGTCTAGTCCAATCTTTATAATATAGTCTAATTCTTGGGTTTTGTCTTTCTCAGTTGTGCAGTATGTGAGTGCTCTTTTGAAAAAGGCTCTAAATGCTGCCTTTTTGTAAGTGATGGCGTCCTGCGACCAATTGGGGATGAGAAGAGGCTCATACATTGGTTATCTGTATACTTTCGTTCTTAGCTGGCCATTATCAATTGTTATGTCTTAAGTCTAAGTAGTGGATGTTATGTGTGTCTTGCTGTTCCTTCTTCAAGGTTATTCTGTGCGTCTGCAAAGTGAGGGCTTCTACAAACTTATCTATTTTAGTTTCCTCATCTCACATTATTAGTATATTGTATATATATATATCTTATATAAAATTTCAGTGAGGGCTTGAAAGATGTGATTTGGTTCCTTCTCTATGCTCCTTAGTAAAATTTCAGCCAAAGGTCCAGCCATTGGGCTCCCTATGAGTACCCCTGTTCTTTGGTGGTATATCACTCCCTTAAATGAAAAATACGAACTGTGGCATATTAAATGGGCAACGTCCCGTAGGAGTGATGTCTTACACTGTGCCTGTGGAGTATGCTCAATTAAGAATTTGTGGAAGGTTATGCAGACTGGTTCCAGCTTTAAGGATGGGTAGAGGGCTTCATAATCATACGTTGCGAGTATATTCGTTTCATTAAACGATGTTTTCTGAAGCTTATCTAATACAGAGGCTACCGTTGTTGTAGTTGTATCTGTTTGTCCTAAGATCTTGTTGCACCACTTGGCTAATGTTTTTTCAAAATATTATGTTAGTGCGGTTCTCTTCTCGACTATTGGTCTTGCTTTGATTGGGTTTTTGTGCGTTTTTATGTACGCAAATAGTATCGGGCATGTTGCTGCATCTTGTTTCATGTGCTTCCATATTGTCGGGAATTGCTTGTGGTTAACCAATTTGTTCAGTTCGGTTGCTAGTTTTAATGTCAGGTCCGATGTCGCTCTTTCTGCTTGTGTGTTTTTGATATAGTCTTCCAGGAAGGAATTATACACTTTTCTATCCATAAGCACCATTTTCTTTGTTTTATCCTCCCTTGTTATGGTGTAATTACTAGATTTTAGCCATCTTAGCGTGTTGCGGAGATCAGTTTAGCGTGTCATGTTGTCTTTTTTGTGCTGAATATTTCTCTTGATAGCCTTTTGGTTTACGAAGGACCATCTCATTTTTTCTTTTCCAAGTCCTCAATCTGGTATATGATGTCTTCTATAATTAGGATGTCATCAATCAACCTAGTTTCGTTCAAAAGAGCACATGATGGGCCTTTCTTAAAAATTCTTTCCATTGGTGGAGGTTTATCAATATTCCCTAATATGTTTATTTTTATTTATAATGTATCTAGATGTTGTAACCATAGCAATGTATGTTTATTTGAATGTTTTAAAAAAGATTCTGATTCTAGTTCTAATTGTGTAGCCTGATGATGGCTGTTTGGCCGAAAACGTTAGCATATTAAAGAAATTTTTCCTCAGCTGCTAGAAGTGTTTCAGTTAAATTTTAAAACAGATTTATATTATCCTATTAATTAATTTTGAAATATCATTTCTGTAGATTTAATTTATTTTATTTTATTTCATTTTAATTTATTTTATTTCACTTGAAATATATTGTTTAATTTTAGAACGTACAAATGTTCTGACATAAAAATTTTTAAATACATTTGTGAGGAAGTTGACTTTGACCTGTCCTATTTTTATTTTATTATGCACTTTATTATTTATTGTTATTTTCTTATTATCACATTATATTTTAGTTTAAAAGTTAACTTAATTCCCATGTTCTCCGTCTCCGTCGTACGCAATCACGTGATACAGAATCAGAACCGTCCTCCGTAAGAGCTATCCCAGATAATGACGTCATCATCTAATCTAACTAAATTTACCACAGATCCGATATGTGAATATATGAATGAATGTGAAATATCTGTATCGATGTTTTGTTCGATATATAAATGAATTGTAAAGAAGATGACATGAATGAATTACTCTCTAAGCTAATAACTTTGAACTTGTTACGTATAAGTATGTAAATGAAGCAGCATGGACTTTAAGTCACCTGGTATAAAAGCCTATGAAAAATAGCAACCAATGAGGTGTTGACTTGACGTAAAATTGGTGTAAGTGACATTTGAGTTCTTGTAAAGATCAACGATTGTTTGAAGTTTGTATCAGAGGTGGAGGTAGTAGAATTTAAGTAGTATTTAAGGTTTATTTCGTGGGAATAATTGATTGCTGATATTTGAGTTGGATTAAATAAGTTTTGTTGATTAATTGATTGTTGCTTTATTATAGTTTCAATAAAGCATTTATTAACACTTTTGTAAGTGTTTCGAGTCTAATAAATTTATATTTTTTTGTTATTTAACTTGTTTGAGAATTTATTCCAATTATTAGTATAAGTTTCTAACATTGTTTTGTTCATTATAGTTCTAACATTTAATCGGCACTTTTAGTTTAAGTTCCGATATCCGGTCTTGTTTCATCAGTTAGACATTACATTGTGTTAGGTTGTTTTGTGGCTAATTAAATTTAAGTTAGAACTTAGAAAAAAGACCTGAGCTCAGGCAGAACTCTGGAATTTGCGGAGTCGCTAACCGTCAGGTTTAGTTGTATAATAATATTGATATTCGTTAAAATTCGTGACTTTTCTGAGCTCAGGCCGAACTCTGGATTGCAGAGTCGCTAGAACCGTTAGGTTAATTTAATTAATAGTATTAGCATTTGTTCTAATCCGTGACTTTGCACATTCTGTGGCTAGACCAATATTGCTGAAAATGGTGTATTCCAAAAATGTTACAATAAATAAAATACATTTAAAGATTCAAACTGCTATTAAGTGGTATAATTTATTGAATTTTGAAGTCAAATGAATATAAGCAGAGTCAAATAACTAATGATATCTGTTTAAATACTTCTATTTTGGCTCAATGGCAAAGCGTTTCATCATGCTGAAAGATGACATTCTGGGCATCACAAACTTTTCTCTAATAGAATGTTGCAGAAGTCCATGAAACATTTACTGTAGCATATATGAAATGAAGCCAGTCAGCAGCCTGCATGGGAAATGCACCCCCTAACCATTTAACTGAGTGAATGCTTCACAGTTCTTTTAATGCAATCAGGATGGTATTTTTCAGAAACTAAATGTCACACATATTGCACTTGATCATAGCTATGGAGATTAAATTTCAATTCATTGGAAAATACCAACTATTTCCAATTGTCTTTTATCCATGCTTTATGTTCTTTGTCCATTTGAGGTGAATAGACTTCATCTTCTTTGTTAACAATGGCTTCTTCATATAATGGTGTGTAGTCAGGCCCATACTGCTAACTTGACTTCTAATAATGCAAGTTGTACCAAGTATACTTTCCCAAGCCAGTTTCAACTCAATAGATGTGGCAACCTGTTTCTGAATAAACATGTTTTAAAAAAAAAAAGCAATTCTGGAAGAGTGTTGATATCTTCTTGCCTTAGCGTTTTATTCATTCAGTTCTACTAGTTTATTTCCTTTCTTTAATAATTATGATACTGAGGCCTGATTAAATCCAACTCTCTGAGCAATATCTTTAGTGGAATATCATTCCTTGTGCAGCATATCACTTAAACTCTTCTTTTGAGGAATTATTTCCATCATTTTCTCCATAGTGAAATCAAACACATACAACTCTGACAGCTGTCTTCAATCTTTTGAATCAATCATACTGTTCAGCAACTTAAATACTTGTAATAAATGGATATGGCATGCAATGCAAGAGTTTATAGTCTGATGCAATAATTCATATATATTTCTAAATTCCAACAAGCTTATAAGGTAATGCAATAATTTTTTATACTACTATAGTTAAGTCATCAAATCACACAAAGATATGATTGGTGATGCAGATATTTTAGAGTCCATAACATTGGGCCAACTAGAATGTTGAAGATGAGATATAACATCCCTCTGAAAACTGAAGATTGTGGGACCTGGAATTGAACTTGAGCTGTAAGATGGTAAGTGATGCTTTTCCATGCAACTATCCAGCCACCTTTTATAGTTATGGATATTTTCATGAAATATTATATGACATGAAGGAAAAGAGCACTAATTTAAATTTTGCTGATGGGTGCCACTATAAATAGTACTGGTGTGAAGAAAATCATGGTGGGAAAGAAAATCATGATATTCTCTTAACATAAAAAGTTTTATTGAATATTATATTGAAATTCATAAAATTCGATAAGGAAAAATATGAGTGAAACAAAAGTACTGGATAACAGAATAATTTATTTTTTGTAGAAACATTTTTTATTTTCTTCTGAAATCATTTTTAGCCAAAAAATAAAAAATGTTTCTACAAAAAATAAATTATTCTGTTAACCAGTACTTTTGTTTCACTCATATTTTTCCTTATCGAATTTTATGAATTTCAATATAATATTCAATAAAACTTTTTATGTTAAGATAATATCATGATTTTCTTTAAAAAAAAATAATAATAATAAATTATATTTCTTAAAGCAAATTAATTACCGTATATTGGATTTATTTAGAGAAAACAAACCTTAACTGGAGAATAGCCTAAGTCCAATGCCATATTAATACTTTTCATAACTCTTTCCCAGCCTTTACGACGACTTATTAATTCAAATTTTTCAGGAACTAGTGTATCTAGACTAATATTTATTGCATTCAAGCCTAAAAAATTATATTTTAAAAATAATTTTATACTAATCAAAAAATAATTTTAAATATCATAAATATTATTTATATATATATTAATTAATTTTTCAATGCAGAAATCTAAAATATACTACAAGTAATCTTCAATTTAAAGAAGGGATTCAATTCAAACCCTGCAATTGTAAGTCAAAGCAGTCAGAAAATAACAATGTCAAAATTTATGGATCATCACCAGTATTTATTATTATATTCCATTTTATCATTATACACTTAACAAAAACAAAAATATAAGAACCAGACATAAAATGAATGCTTTCTATATATCAGACCATTGCACATAGATTTGTATGTATATGAATTGCATTGATCAATCACAGAATTTATCAATTACATTGGTGTCATAAATTAAGAGGTCATAAATCAATGATGTCATAATTCGAGGAAATCTTATAATGTTAATAGTAGATAGAAATTGATAATGGAAGACTACTTATAGTAACAGATTTCTGTTACAGAAATTACATCATAATATATCCAAAAGCATACATTTATCTTTAGTTACAGATAATGTTAAAACAAAATAAAATAAAGAATATAATATATAGATTTTTCCTTATAGAAATAAAATATAATGTACATGAAATTTAAAGTTAAAATCATAACACAAATTAAATTAAAACAAGTAAAGGAATATTTATACAGCCACTTCCCAACTTACATAATTTTGATTTTATATAAAATATTTTCCATAAATTTTTAAAATTTTTTGATATATAGTATAAATAGCTACTGTATTTATAAGTCCAAATATGTTGGTTTACAACATTTAAACTTATGTTATTGGATTTATGTTTTATGTGTTGTTTGTTGATTTTAAGTATCATATTACCATTACAATATTGTTCCATGTAGCATCGTTTCATTTTCAGTCAGGAAATAATATGGTGCCATAATATTGTATAGATACAATCCTTATAGTTACTAGCTTCAGGAATTTTTTAATTCAAAATTTTTGTTAAAAATTAATTTTTCCGATTAATGTAAAATCCAACTTGTGTAAAGTTATGAAAACATAACCTTTATGTAAGCCAGGGAATGACTGTATTATTTTAAATTATAAGTTTATATTTTAATGAATCGATCATATGATTTTTCCATTATTCCAATTTTATATCTTTTTGAAAATTGAAAATGAACAATAGGAATCATTATTATTGATGAAATAATTTTGATGATTTTCAATAGATTTGATTTTCTACTAAATTCCAATAATACAGATATTTCCTCCTTTACAATTCCCATTTCACAAGTTTCCAGGTTTACAAGTCCTTTTTTAAGTATCAAACAGCAATAAATTTGAAACTTTGAATACTAATTGCAATAAATAAATACTAAACATTCAAGTATATGAATATTTCAAACCACATAAATATCAATACTATTGTATACAATACAAAAGTTTTAGATTCATAGTTCACATTATGTTGTCTGCTATGAAATGAGAAAAATCAAAACAGTGGACTGGAAAGTGAAAAACAGGATATCATCTGGTCACTATGGCTTCACTAAAACATTATATAAATAATTTTCATTCCCAGATTATGCCTAAGCTAGTAATTAATCTGTATAAAAGCTCATTTACTTATATCTCAATAATCATGAAGAATAAAAATTTATATTTGTATGGCAAAAATAATTTCATTATTATAATTTGCTGAATCTTAAACTTTCATGTTCAACTGCTCATGAGCTATAACAGAGAAATAATAACATGAGTTTTACATCCAAATAAGTTATACTATGCATAGAGATGGTAACATTTTAATTAAAGCTGAATAAAGCATGTGATGTTCCTCCTATAGAATAAATTCAGTGCAATTTTTATTTCTGCTTATCTGATTTGGTTTTTAATAGCTGCAATATTGTATTTTAATAATCAGAATATTTTATTTTTTGGAATATTGTATATTTCTATAATTTTAACATTTCCAATTGTATATGTATGTTATATATTATAAAATTAACATAGAAAAAGTGTAATATATTTAACAGGATTCAACAAAAAATGATTTATTATTACTTGTACTCATTTAAAATTAAGCAAGATGCACCTTATGTTTTTGTCTTAAGCATTTTACCAGATAGTAACTACCATATTTAAATATCAACAAGAAGCTGTAGCAAAATGTTTATTTGTAAACTGTTCTAATAAGGATGGTTTACATCATTTATATTTGTACAACAAGACTTACACACTTGTTAGATGCAGCCCAGGAGGCTATAGAAGGCTGAAAATATTACAATCTGGTATTATTAGTAACCAGTGCCGTGCCAAGCAATTCGGCTGCCTGTATGCAAATGTTAATTGGCCGCCCCCATATATCGATTACAAAAATAATTGGCTTCCCATATATCGAACAAAAATTAGAAAATTAATAGTCATAACTGTACAACTTTAAATAATTTCATTTATTATTTTTTCAGTAATAATAATAATAACAATTATAACATAACATAACATGGAAATTACCGGTAATAATACAACACGTAACAGCCATAACACAAATGAAGAACATCTTGGAAATTGTAATAAATTAAAAAATTTTCGTTGCACATAAGTGTAATATTAAATAAACTTCAAATTTCACTATACACAAAAATTAAATATCTAATTAGTTAAATATTTTAATATTTTAAAAAATAACATAGTAATAAGAAAACCCAATTTACAAGAAATAAGTTTGGCATACTTTATTAAGAGCAAATTCCAATATAAGATGGTTTAAATCAATTTCATCCAGTAATTTATGCTCTATCACTATAATTGATAAATTTGCTAGACGTTCTTGTTGCATTGTTGCTCTTAAATAGTTTTTGATTATCTTCATTTGGAAAAAGAACGTTCGCCAGATACTACAGAAATGGGAAGAGTTAAAATGATCCTAACCACGACAAATAAATTAGGAAATGTGCCTTGGAAATTGTTTTTAAAAATATATTGAAGCACATTATATGGCTGTAAAACAATGTTTTCTGCTTTTATATGTGCCCTTATTGATAAAATTTCATGAAATAAATCATGTCCGTCAATATCAGATTCTTTTCTTTGCACATCAGTCAATTTCAGTTGAAGATCTTTACATGAATCTAATAACTTGTCATCTGAAATGTTGGCATTAAAAATAAAACCAAATATTCGATTGTATTCATTTAGTGGTTGAAATCTGCTCTCAATGGAGGATACTGCTTGATCAAGTATACAATTATAAAAATTAACTTTAAAAGTGGTTTTTGGATTAAGTGTTGGTTCATTGTCACCCTCATAATCAAAATTTTTTGGTTTTCTTTTTTGTCTTTTTTTTGCAACAGGAAAGTTCATTTCAACTTCTAATTCTTCTGCTAAATTATTAACATCAAGAAGTAAATTTTCAAATGACTCATCTGTGCGATAACTTTTCAAGATCTGTATTAAATTTTTCAGGTAAGTTATTGATGTACTGATATTTTCATTTGGATTTTGCAAAACTTTGTTGACAATATTAATTTCAAATAAAATCTTGTACCAAATTACAAGGGAACATAAAAATTTATAATCTAATATCTTAATCAGTAAAGAATTTTCCATGTGACGTGTTTTAAACACTTTCGACTGGTCGTTGGAAATTTCGTACAGTGAGTCATATACTTGACTTATATTATACTGTAGTGGTTTTATTGCCTCAATTCTGCTGGACCATCTGGTATCATTCAAAGGTTTTAAATTTACATTTTTGACATATTTTTTTAATATTGACCATTTTTGTGGATTTGATGAAAAAAGTACATACAATTCTTGTATTAAATCAAAAAATTGTACAGTTTCATTTGAAATAGTGGCACTATCATTAATAGTTAAATTCAAGCTGTGTGTTAAACATGGAATATAAAAAGCACGGGGATTTATGTCTAAAATTTTTTTTTGCAATCCCACATGCTTACCTTTCATATTAGAAGCATTATCGTATCCTTGCCCTCTTATATCATAAATATTTAATTTTAATTTAGATAATTCTTCCAATACGAATTCACATAAACCTCCTCCAGTAGTATTGGTTATTGGATTAAAACCTAGAAAATGTTCTCCAACTTTTCCTTCTTGTAAATGAACAAAACGTATAATAATAGTTATTTGATCGACATGACTTGTGTCAGTTGTACTATCTAAGATTATCGAAAAATATTTCGCTGTTTGGATTAAACTTAAAATTCTATTTTTAATTTTCATGTCAATGATATCAATAATTTCATTTTGAATTTTGCTTCCTAAAAAGTGAGGCATTCGTTGATTAGAAACTTTAAACTTTTCAATTCTCTGAATATGTTCCCACATTACAGCATCAAAACTCGCAATCATTTCTACGGCTTTCAAAAAATTTCCATTATTGTCTTCATACAAAGTATCAGATGAATCTCTAAATCAGTGGTTCTCAACCGCTGTGCCACCAAACCTTTGACGGTGTGCCGCGAAAAATTAAGAATGTATTGTATGCATGTAATTGATGAATCATATACTGTATATTAATAGTGAAACATGGTTGACTAGATATCCCTTTTGCAGTCGAACCATTGTACCAATTCCTATAAATAGGGTATTATTAGAAAAATCTAGCCCACAAATTTCTGTGACAGCCAAAATTTTTTGTCGTTATTCATAATTAAAAATTAAGGAATAAAAATTAAAATTATAGTTTCTCTAAAAAGACAAAATCCACAAGTGGCGTTAAAACTTAATAAGAGCTGTCATTTATGATCCCGTGTACAAGTATGTCTGTAATCTGAATGTAATAAATAAGAATAAATAATAATCTGTTAATAAAAATTCGTTGTTAAATATAAATTATTATTTAAAATATTTAGGTGTGCCGCCAAATTTCAAAATGTGTTTCTCAACCCAAAAAAGGTTGAGAACCACTGCTCTAAATGCTAAAGACTGATGTGATAATTCACTGAATTACACTGTACCAATGTTGTCTTTCTGATTCTAGTAAACGTTGATTAAAACTGTCCACAGTGGTTTTGGTTTTTAAAGATTTTATCATAGAAAACCATTTTTTAATATTCTTATTGTGTGATAAACTTTTTTCATGTTGACTTAAAGTTAATGATAGATGTTGCCAATCAGAATATCCTAATTTGTCTGTCAAACTGGACTTATTGACATCAAAAATTTTACAAGGAAAGCAATAAACTGAATTATTGTATTTTGAATAAATTAGCCAATCTCTGTAAACTTTTTCACCATTGGATAAAACACGATCATAATAATTTTTAGAAAATTTACGTCCTGAAATAGAAACAGGAAAGTTGAATTCTATGATCTGATGTGGTCTTTTTACGATTAATATCTGTGCTACATGACTTGATATGATTTCAGGCCACAAACCTGGATCGTCCGGCAACAAACTTGTCTCAGTAGTGTCTTCTTTTACTTCAATACCTTTTTCACTTGAATAAACTTCATCATCATTATCATCTTCACCATCTCTTTCTTCTTCACCATTATCTTTTTTTTCTAATCTTTCAATGTTCGTAGACACCGTGACTGTAGTAGCTGTTGATTCTATTATTTCATGATCAGTAATTGTTACATCATCTATTCCCATATCTTCTTGATCATTATTTTGTGTTGAAGGTTGGGTTTGGTTGGAGGCATTGCATAAAAAATTACTAAGAGGTCCTTTAAGTTTTTCACTTGTTTTTTGTTTTTCAAGCCGCCTTTTTTGTACTGAGCGCCTGATAATCTTTTTGTTTTTCTATCTGACATGGTATCTAAAATTAGCAAGTTAAATAATATGAAATGAAACTATTTCTCATCTGATTTTGCAATGACTGAAACATTCAACATTCACACTTACTTTAAGTAAATGAATCAAACGGTGTGCACATGCAATCCAAAGCCTAACCCTGCTTAGCCATGATGTAAACGAGTAAACTCTGACGCTAATAAATGTTATGTCCAGTAAAGTTAAGTGCAAGGGTACGTCAACAGTTAAAAGAAAAGTATTATTGCCTTTAGGGTTGGGTGATGTTCAATAAAGTCAAGTGCATCCAGATGGCCACTATAGGAAGTCATAAAAATGATGCAACCTTACAGCAGGTCTGAATTATGTCTCTCTACACCTCTTATTTCGTTTTATTAGTTTTTAATTTTATTTTTTAAGATGAAAAAATAAAATTAAAAACTAATAAAAAGTAATAATACAGTTTTATGTTTTTGCAACATTCAGTTTGGCTGCCCGTGTACGATGCACACCTTGCACCTATGGCAGGCCCGGCTCTGTTAGTAACTATATTTGTATTAATAATAAATTTTAATTTTTTTTGCTTAGAATAATTGTTGAATTAGTTGTATAATTTGCTTCATTTTAAAGGATATATTTTTATTTCTTTAGATAAATTAATCAATCATTGTTCAAAAAATAAAACTCAAAGCCCTTTAGCAGCCAAAAAACTTTAATCAAAAATGTTTTCAATGCACTTGGTGCTCAACTTTCCTCAACTGCTACTACAAGACATTTTTTTGACTGCTAAAAGGCTTTGAGTTTTATTTTTGGTTTGTGTTTTGTGCAGTATTGTGGAACTTTTGTTAATCACTGTTCAATCACAAATTATTGTTTTATTATTATTATGGTTAAATTTCATTTTTGAAAATGGAACCTGTTTTTAACATTATATCTATGAGAAATAAATTCCCCACTTTATGAGTGCACTCCAGAAATGAATTAATTTGTAAAGTTTGGAGTATCTAAGATACTGTCGCACTAACAGTGAATATTTTTTCTGCTATTACATCAGTAATATTGATCCTATATCAATCATTATAAATAAGCTTGCTTGTCTAGCACCAATAATATATACAGTCAATTCTGCTTCATTGGGATACATTGGGACTAGTCCATTTTGGCCCAATTAAGTGGCTGTCCCAATTAAACGAACTAATAAAAAAATTCTAAAATAAAATATGTAATATGTAGGTAAATAAATAAGTAGGTAAAAATAAAAATTAGTGTACCTATTTTAATGTTTATTATACTAGGCACCTAATTATTAGCTTTTTAGCCATTTCTTCTGACTTTGCCTTTAATACTGTGCCGCTGATATTCACGTCTCGCCTGCTAACTATATAAAACCATTGATCTGAATCCTTTCCATGACATTTTCTTTTGAATGTTCCTGGAATTTCTTTCTGTAATATCCACTCCTTAAGCAGTTGATTTTCTTGTTGTAGGAGACCCATCTATGGTAGATTTTGGTACACCATTATCAGCGAGTCTACGATGGCTTGTATTAAATGGCTAGCATTTAATTTTATCCAGCAAAGCAATTTTACTTGAAAGCATAAAAATCATTTCTTGGCATCTTGGCAAAAATTTAAAAATTTTAAATAAATACTGTAAATGAATATTGCTAGATACAGTATATATTAACAAAAATAAACAAAAATACTGTTTAATTCTTGTTTACTCTGCTAAATAGTGCTACATTCGTTTGTTTTTGTTATCTTCCAGTATAGCAGAAGTTATGAACACTTTTCAAAGTATATATTAACGGTAATCTTAAGCGGATGCATACTTGTCAGATACATGGTGATAGATAACTGATTCGCATCACACTAGTGTTGCCAAATAATAGTATATGTAGTGTTAACATACTTTTGAAAAATCTCTAAAATATATAAAAAATTGCTAAATTTTTTTTCTGCTACTGTCCCAATTAAGAGAAAAGTTGTCTGAATTAAGCATTTAAATTATGTATTAGTTTATTAGTTTGGTTTCTGGTCTTTGAGATTTGGCCCAATTAAGCAGATTCCCCAATTACCTGGTAATCCAATTAAGTGGAATCAACCATATTGAATTTTACTTAAATTGAATAACATTTGCATGAGATAGTATGCCAAGCTGATTAAAATAAAAGTTTATAAATAAAACAACTATAATAAGAATATCAAGGAAAGAGATAGAGATGAGAAGCTACGGAATGATTTTGAAGGGAATAAAAGAATGTTTTAGATATTAGAAATTTGAAGAAGGAACAAAGTGAAAGTGTGTGTAATGGAAAGATAAGGATGGCAGAATGCTGCTGAATTAATGTGGGGAGTGGATATGGCACATTTATAAGTTATGTTGCATGATATTGAGATTACTTCCATTGTTTTTTTAATACCTATTTGAGAGAGAGATAAGAATGAAAGAAGTGACAACAGAATAAATACAATAAATCAAAGTGAGCATTAAGAAAATAAAATGTGTTGAGATCCCTTTAAAAAACAAGCAAACAAAAGTAGACAACCTTTATAAAATGCAAGGCTTTCCATTCTTTTTGAAAGGAAAAAGGATTGATAACCTGCTTGTCCCAAATTATTTGCATATATCAAGCCCACAAGGCTCCAATAACAGTAAAATCCATAGTAGAAATGAGACAGTCTTGTTTCTATTATATTGAAAATAATATTGACTCATTGGTGTAGAATAAAATGCAAATTTACTGCTATATGTGCACATCAACAGAGAAGTTTCTTAAGGAATTGACAGAACAATTACCAACATAACAAGAGTGTTAATAACTATGGACTTCAAAAGCTTGTTCTCTATTGAGATATCACCAATATGTTTGTTACTATATCAAATTCATGTTGAAGAATTTACCAAAAGGAGATACTAGAGTAAATGTTTTAAGGGACTTAGCATAGCTGATTTGCTATAATTCATACTTTACATTTAAAAAAAATTTAATTGGCAATCTAAAGGAATTGCCATCAGCAGCCTGATGTTAGGCAAGGGCAGTATTGACAGGCATTGGCCTAAAGAGCAGTGTGAGATGCGTGTAACGATGGGTAATGAGGGTTGGCAGATAAAATAGAGATGATGTTCAACAAGAACAACTTCCTTTATTATTTAGAGAGAGATTTTCAAGATTTCATCTCATAATAAGTCAAAGAGAAGTACCTACTACAAATTCCAAAGGGTAGATGATGACTAATGACAGATGCCGACACAAACAGTCTTTAGTCCAAATAAAATTAATAGTTTTTAGTCCTTGATACACTCACTAATAGGAATGGAGTGCACTGAAAATTTGGTTCACAATATCGATGTTTCGTATTGTTTTCTTTTCACTCAAGAACAAATAAAAATAAACTGGATAAATAAAAATAGATAATGGCGAAGAACACCAAGCGACTTCGTAGAACAAGCGGAGGTTGATGTCGGACAAACGTTGTAGTAGAACAGGTAAAACAAGCATGGTTACTGGACAAACAGTGAACGAGTGGAACAAGCATAGAAGTAGACCAAGCACCAATCAAGGGCTGTGCAGGCTCTTAAATACCCATGACCTTTCTCTCACCTTTTTCCCCAGGGAGAGCGCAAAGATGTTTACTTCTTGGAACATTTGCCAAGCCAGGTGTCAGATTCGCGACTATTCGGCAGACACCTGGTGTAAACTTTCTCAACAATTTATTGTCATTGGGGATGAAGGTCTACAAATCAGTTGAAATACAACTCTAACTGTCTTCATATTTTGTTTTGTGTTTGTTTTAACAACATCTCTCCTTTCCTTGGAGTCCTCGATTCTGTCTTCGTTTGGGGGGCTAATTCGTGGCTCTCACACTGATGGTGGGTGTTCTAGCAGAATTCGTCATCAGAGATAGAGGCGATAATAGTGGAGAATTTTATAAATAGCTGGAAATTCTATAAAAGGTATGTCAATGATAATATGATAATGCAGAAGACAAGTGAGAAGAATTAATTAACATTTTCACAGAAAAAGCATACAGCCTGTCTTTAAAATTATCAATATATCAGAAAAATGAGAAAATAATTCATTATTTAGAAGTATATTAAAGAAAAAGTATTTTTTATTGGGGATGAAACATAATAGTCCAGCACCTGTACTACATAGCATCTACCACTTTAGATCACATTGCATTGTCAGTTTTGGAATGATATAAATTTTTGATATTAAATCAGTATGTTATAGCAGAAATGAGTATTAAAATTGATCATATGTTATAGTGAAAATATGTTAAATGAGTATGCATTAAGCAAAATATACCTGTAATTGTTCATTATTGATGCACTGTGGTTAAAATACAAGTGTGTAAATCTAACTTAGCCTATTTTGGATATTAATTTTAATAAGATGCTTAGCATGATTAAAACTATCATATATGATATTCATGTCATTCTTGTTGACATAAGTTACCATCAGAATAATTCATATTAGCTTTCTTATTTATAAAAACTAGTATATTAAGAACTTTAAAGCCATCCTGTTACACTGACAAAAATGCACACAAAAAACAAAGCTCTAAACAGGATAAATATTTTATTAACAGAAATTGTTTTCGACCTTATCAGTAGGTCAACCTCAGCTGTAATGAATATACAGAATGGAGAGAAGCAACCCCCTACAAAAATAAACAACTCAAAAATGACGTCATAAGAGACGTCGTATAAACATTTACACATTACTACTACAAATTCCACTCCTACAAAACAACAACAATAATAAATACTAATAATAATACTAATGTTACAACATAATAAAGTAAAAATCTGAGGTGATGTTAATACATTAAAAACTTGCGGACGGGGAATGCATGACGTCATCAAACATCATATAAACACTTACATTATCACTACAAATTCCACTACTACAAAAACAATAATAATAAAAAATACTAATAATATAATAATGTTACAACATAAAGTAAAAATCAGAAGTGATATTAATAAAAATACAATAGTAAAAAATTCTGCAGACGGAATTCATGACGTCACCAATTTCATCCAATTATTTAGAAGAGCAGCACTAACAACAAATGGTGACAACAGCAGTGTATTTCCAATTATAACCTACACCATCTTCAGGCCAAGGAGAGGCAATGCGGATCATTAAAATTTAAAACATGCTCATTCTTACTCAATTTATTTATTTGAAGTATCTCTGCCATCCTTATGTTGGTATTTTCAATTCCGCTCATAATAATCTTGGCATTGTTCCACTCTATATCTATATCATGTTCGTATGCTCTAATCTCCAGAGCAGTGTTTAACGAACCTTCTTTTATGTCATTTTTGTGTTCTTTGACAAGTGTTCTTAAGGATCTATTAGTTGATCCAATATATATTTCATTTCTTATCAAGTCCTTATTTTTTAAAGGTATTTTGTAAACTCCCGCTCTACTCCCCATATCGATCATTGGTTTGTTATTACGCAACATACTAAAAACTACATTTTTCCTTTTAAAAACTAGCTTCTTATTAGTAAGTTTCTCAATATATCTACTGCAATTTCTTACTGGTGTCGAATATTCTATCTTTTTAAAGTAATGCCTTTTTCTAACTTCAGTGTTTTAGGCAAATTTAAACTTTGTTTAACTTTGTTGGATAGATTCAATAATGTTTTAGAAGAGAAACTGTGTCTTACACCTTCCTTTAAAATTAAGTCCAATTCCTGTTTTTGTTTTAATTTACTAGAGCAGTGTGTAAACGCTCTTTTAAACAATACTCTGAACGCTGCATGCTTATAACTAACTGGATCGTGGGAGTCATTTGGTATAAATATTGCTCTGTACGTTGGCTTTCTGTAGACACTTGTGACATATTCAACATTCACAATCTCAACGTTTACGTCCAAAAAGTGAGCATTATTCTCATTGACTTGGTCTATGTTAAGTTTTAAACCAAGGTTGTCTTTGGATAAAGCATCTCTGAACAAGTTTTCTTTTCCTCCACTTTCTGTGACTATAAAAATATCGTCCACATAATGCAAAAACAGCTTAAATTCTTTTCTTAATGATTGTAGAGCATTTCCAATGACAATTTATAGCATTAAACTCCCTATTTCTGACTACAGACTGATTAGGGAGGTTAAAATTCGTAGCTTGAGGATGGCTATTACATCCACCAAACAGATTTTATAGTTTGAGATGTCAGTTAAATAAGGTGGAGATGGAGTTAAACAAAATTAGATTGTCACAGGAGAAAGGCAGTTTTGGCAATTAACGAAGACAATCAAGAAATTGAAGACCAAATTGAGAATGAAGTATATTAAAAAGATAAAATGGATCTTTCATAAACAGTTGGATAACAGTTGTAATTCGAAACCTTCATTAAAGGATTTGGTAGTAGCTATGAATGGCGTTTCAGTTCCAAGTTTTACGGAAAGATTGATTCAATAGGTCCTAAATGTTCTCTACATAGTGGAAATCATTTAATAAATTCCATTCCACAACTGGAATCTTGTCTTATTGGTGTGGAGGACACAACTGCGGAAAGTGTTAGATGGGATATCACTAAATGCTTTAAAAATAAACAATGCCTTACGAAGGAGGAATGCTCTGACCAAGTGGCCATTAAGTTAACTAAACAGTGGATGCAAGAGGAAGGCATTACTTGCACATGGGACGATAAATCCAACAGAATGATATTTTTAAAAACATCCACTTACAATGATATGTTATTTAATTATATTACTACTTCTGAGTCAGTTGTAGTGAATGAGGATCCTACCAGTAAGCTAGCAGGTAGGGTGGCTAGGCTGATGAATAACAAGAAACTACCTGATATTTTGAATAATGTGTATGTCACTGCACCATCATGTCTGTGGCTTTTTGGGTTCATCAAATTACACAAAAATCCTGTTAGTATTTGGCCCATTGTGGCCCGCTATACATGCCCTCCTTTTACATTGGAGCAAAAAATTGTGAACTGGTGTAAACAAAAAATGGAACCTTATGAATTTACTGTATGTTCACTGGTGCAATTTATAGATAAACTTTTGGAATCTGATCCATTTCTGGATGAATGGTTTATTGTCCTGGATTACGACAGTTTATTTCCTTCAATTAATATTGATGCTGCAACTGTATTTCTTTATAGACTTTTTCTACAATATTTATCACCTAATGACGTTCCATCAGATTTGTTAAGAGAAATTGCAAAGTCATGGATTTGAACGAAGATCAATAATAATAATAATTACAATGTAAGCCTAACGGTCTAACGCCTCTGGATTGCAGAGGCGTTAGACCGGTTCGGCCTGAGCTCAGATATTTAACTATACTTTAACTTAAATATACTTAACTTCAAAACGATCTAACAACAACTAACGGTTAACTGGCAGCACAAAACCGGAAAGTTACAACTATAAGTAACGAATAAGTGTTAGATCAAAAACAACAAATGATGTTAGAAACTTATACTAATAAACTGAATAAATTCTCAAACAAGTTAGATAATAAAAAAATATAAAATTTAATAGACTCGAAAACACTTACAAAAGTGTTAATAAATGCTTTATTGAACTATAATAAAGCAACAATCAATTAATCAACAAACTTGTTTAATCCAATTCAAATATCAACAATTAATTATTCACAAAAAAGAAACTTTAAATTCTACTTAATTCTACTACCTCCACCTCTGATACAAACTTCAAACAATCGTCAATCTTTACAAGAAACTCAAATGTCACTTAGCCAACCTTACGTTTGATACAACACCTTGCTCTGTTGCCATTTTCGTAGGCTTTTATATCCGAGTGACATACAGTCCCATATTGCTTCATTTACATACTTATACATAACAAGTTTAAAGTTATTAGCTTAGAGTAATTCATTTGTGTCATCCTCTTTACAATTTAATTATATACAAACAAAACATTGATACAAGATCATTCTTATATTCTTATATCGGATCAGTGGTAGAACCTAAGATCATTCTTATATTCACATATTGGATCAAGATCGGAAGAGCGTCGTGTAGGGACATTCTTACTTTCTCATATCAGATCAGTGGTAAAAGTATTTAGATTAGATAGACCAGTGGTAAAATTAGATAATGACGTCATTACCCGGGACAGCTCTTCCACGAACAAAATATCAATACGAGACATTCTTACATTCTCATATCGGACCAATTTATATATTGAACAAAACATCGATATGGATCATTCTTATATTCACATATCGGATCAGTATAAAATTAGCTATGATGACGTCATTACCTGGGACAGCTCTTCCGGAGGACAATTCCTGATTCCATATCAGGTGACTGCTAACGACGACAGAGAAGGTGGAAGTAAGTTAACTCGTAAACTAAAATATAATTACTATAATAAGAAAATAACGATAAATAATAAGAAAAGAGTGCGTCATAAAATAAAATATGACAGGTCAGAGTTAACTTCCTCACAAAATTTGTGATTTAGTTTGTCATTCCTTGTACTTTACCTTTAATAAAAAATATTACTTTCAGAAGAAAGATGTGTGCATAGGCAATCCTCTAGCAGGGAATTTGGCCAAACCTATCATTAGATACCAAGAAGAAAATGCTTTACAATCATTAAGAAAAGAATTTAAGCTGTTTTTGCGTTATGTGGACGATATTTTTATAGTCACAGAAAGTGGAGGAAAAGAAAACTTGTTCAGAGAGCTTCCGTTTTTTGAGATTTGTCCCAATTACGTGGCTGTCCCAATTAACTGGTGTCCCAATTAACTGGTGTCCCAATTAAGTGGAATCCACTGTATTTCCATTTAACTACTCATTATATAATACACTATATATGTCGGCCAGATTGGCCGCGTGGAAACGCTTCGGCTTTCCACTCGGGAGGACCCGGGTTCGAGTCTCAGGTCCCACTCCTTGAAAATGTTTATCATGGGGTCTGAGCCCGGCGCATCGATCCCCGTCCTCCGCAATCCAGCTGACCCCTCCGCAGGGGTGGGCAGTCTATGGAAGGGCATCGATCCCCGTCCTCCGCAATCCAGCTGACCCCTCCACAGAGGTGGGCAGTCTATGGAAGGGCTTGTTTCGCCCCGCCACTTAGTACTCTTACTGAGTGGAAAGTGGCGATAGGTGATCGTGAAATCAGTTTTCAATGTACAGTGGTGCCTCGCAATTCGACACTAATCTATCACCGAAGTAACGTCGAATTGAGAAACTGTCGAATTGCGGGACAATATTTTCCATATGTATAAAAAAATTATATGTATATATAATTTTCATTTCTATGTAAAATAGATTAATTCATTATTGGTCCCCATCCCACTCCCCTAACGGGTGAGATGAGAGAAATACACTATATTATTTACTTTATTATATGTGTTTTACTATTGTATAACACACTAAATTATAAAACACACTATTTTATACTCAACACACAATTTATCAGCCCTTGGATATTGGAATGAAGAGTTTCAGCAGACACCCTAGCACCCATAATCTTCTCACTCTGTGACAAAATGTTGTCACTGTTGTCCTAGAAATGTCATACTCGAGTTACATTTTAATTGTTCTACTTTTCTGCACTTTATCTACATATTTCTTTGTCTCTTTGCTCAATCAAGTGTTTTCTATTCGGAATTATCCTCTGGTCAGTTCTTTTTGAACCCATCCTTACATTTCACTCAAAAAAATAATAATAATTAAAAATCTTACTTTTGGAAAAATGTAGAATTGAAAATCAACACAAACAACACGGGTAAACACTAAATTAGCCCAAAAAGAGCTGACAAATAGCGAATGACATTACACAATTCCATGCATGTGCACGTGCCAACCCGCGAAACTCAAATGTCGAATTGCGAGGCACCACTGTACTAGAAAATATTTTAGTAAAATATAATCTAAATATTTTCTTTACCTTCAGATTTAAAATTTTGATCTCTGCAGTCTGGATCATAGCATTTCTGATAATATACCTTCTTATTCAAAGATACAATAATCCTACAATAAACATTTAAAATTAATAAGAAAATTAATTTTTCAAAAATAATTTCAAAATTATTGAATACAAAATATTTACATGATATTATTGCTTTTATGTTTTCTTCCAATATTTTTGCAATATCTATAATTACTTGTAGAATATTCAAGAATATTGTTTTTAAAATAATTTATATGATTTATATATCCATGTTCAGTTCCTGAAATTAAGTTTTTAACAAATTCATCTATTGCAGGATAGTTTGAGCTATTATAATGATGAACAATTTCTAGAAAGAAGCATGTCAATAATCAATGAATGCATATATAAAAGGAATAAACAATCATTCTTATAAAAATTTCCTAAATTGAATAAAATACAATATATTTTTTCAAGGTAATATTATTATTGAATCCTAATAACTATGTACAAAAATTTCATATATGCTAAATATAATTTATACAAATCTTACAGTATGTATTTTAAATTAGGAATTCTAAAATTACTTTAAACAAAGATTTAAAGATCCCAGAATGATTTGGTCTTATCAATAAATAAATATTAGTATTTTTATAATTTTTAAATATGAATATCTATTAGATTATAATAAAAGATAAATTTTTACTGAAAACATTATTATATAATACAGTATAGTATTCCACACTTATTTAGAGAAACTACTCTCTCAGAATTTGAAACTTTGGGGATAATTAATAAAGTATTGTTTTAAACCTAATTTCTGAAGTAAACGGAAGCTTATAAGATTGTGCTCACATCAATCTGTTGTCTGTCCCCCTCATTAATAAACTTTTGAACTAGTTAGCAGATTTTCATGAAATACAATAGTAATGTTCTGCCATTAAGAAAGACCTAAACACTGCATCTTTTAATCCTATAGCTCAACTAATCCTGCAGGATAGAATTTAATTTTTATTACAATTTTAGTTTATAGTATTGTCAATAGATGTTCTAAGTGTTAGGAGTGTAGGTAACATATGGCTTACCTGATTTCTTAGCACAGTATCATCTATTTTAATGCATATCATAATGATGTTATAGTCACAATGTGATATAATCATGCTGTAACAATGGATGACAACACAAAATATCAATAAATTATGACATTGTAATGACATAACTAGTTTGTGACATTTGATGATGTCATTGTGACATCAATGCTTGTTAAATTAGCATTAAAACTGTACACACATAACCAATAGATTCCAAATGCTAAATAAATTAAAAAATAAATGACAATTTCGGAAAGCAGGCAATTTTAGTTCTTTTTGGAACTTCTTGTTCATTATCATTTTTCAACAAAAATTTGCACTATAATTGAAAATATTAAAAACTCCTGAAATATTTGTAACACTAAAATCAATGGACACTAATTAATATGCTTAGCATATTATGTGTTAATAACTCAAGGACTCCTAGAGAATTCTGAAGAACTTAGACACTGTATTATTTAATATTCTAGTTTCAATCATTTAAAAATATGATAGATGTTCAAATTTCTGAGATATTCTCTTAATATATCCTAAACTATTTATTCAATCTTTATGAAATTTAGCAAGATGGTCAAGGCACTGAAGATAAAATTGATGACATATCAATTAATCTTTTATCTTCAATCTTTAAAAAAATAGTAGACATTCAAACTTTTTAAAATTTTTCTATAATAATCATGGAACTATTTAATAGCTTTTTAAAATATTTAATATATAGTTACACCATTAAAGATCATTTTGATGATACACATTTTAATTTCCTATTTTTAATCATTTCAAATAAAGGATGCATTTCAGAAGGATGCTGTTTTTCATTGTACAATCAGTTCTCATACAACTTTAGAATTATGTTTTTGAAAATCTGATTTTAACTGAAACAACATTAATTGAAACCAAAATCCTCAAAAGCCTAATGTTATAAGCCAGGATTATATTTCTAAAGTACTTTGGTACTGGTATTAGAAAGGGATAATATTTGATAATTTTTCTCATATAAGCATTATTGTATTGTTCAATAATGGAATGAAATTGAAACAAAAACATGATTTAATTGTAAATTTTAATTGTAATATTGTAATATTTTAAACTTTATAACATTGCATAGCAGTTATATATATCATAAAAGAAATTATTTTTTGACAAAGATAGATTAGAATTCAAAAGTGTCTATGATTAATATTTAATGCACTTCTCAATTACTCATTAATTACTAAAATACCAGTACCATTCCAGGTGCTCCCATGGGTAGTTTACATCTCTAGTCATCAATAGACTGTAAATATAGGAATCAACAAGTTGGGCTCAGTTCTTGTATAAATTTTCCAAGGATGGAATTCTAATTTTATCCCAGATCACCTGATTGAAAAGCTGAAGTATTTCTACACACTAAATTTGGCTGATTGTCCTATTTGCAGTTAATACAATGTTCATAGATAATACTGTATGTTTGAGTTATGGCTTATATAAAATATGGTTATCTAGTTTTCTACAACTAGTGTAGATTTCTGGTTTATTTTCTCTCTCTTATGCAGAGAAATGTAAGAAAACAGGATTTTATTCTATTCTAATGTCTTAAAAACTTTAATTTTTAATTGATTATTTTTAGTTTTTACTTGTGACATAAGTGCAAAATAACTTTAAACAAGGACTGACTATATTGCCTTCAACATTTCTACCTGATCGCTAGTGTTTAAAACTGCTGCTATTATGTAATAAATAAAAAAGTTTAGATGGAAACCCTAAAAGAAATATTTCATAATGTTAAAAAACTTTTTAAAATTTTTTGAAACTGCAAATTACTTTCTTAAAAAAACGATAAATGAAAACTTGCTACTATCAATATTTCTAGTATAATGTTTGATATTTTTGTATCAAATTTCATTGTAAAATATACATACAGATCCATCTATTAGGTTGTTTAGAAAGTAATTTCGTTTTTTCCCCACCAGTGGAGTTAGTTGTATTTTTCCTGCCAATTTCATTTAAGCCATATTGTCATATAAATTTCGACAGCTGACATTTCAAGATATATTTATAAAAATTTTTTTTTGATTCTGTGCATTTTTTTTTTAGTGTCCTATCAAAAATGGAAAATAAAGTGGAGATTTTCGGCATGTTTAACTTTTATATTACCGATAAAGTAAGAATGCTGTTCAAGCAAGAAAAAAGTTACGTGAAGTGTAGGGAGAAGATGTGTTAATAGAATGCGAGAGCCAAAACTGGTTTGCAAAATTTCATTTTGACAATTTTGATGTTAAAGATGCACTATGTGCACGAAGGTTAGTTGAAGCTGACGATGACAAAATAAAGGTATTGGTTGAAGTAAACAGTTGAATAACAACATGAGAAACTGCTACAAAATTGAATTTTTTGAATTCAACCATTCACAACCAGCTGAAATATTGATATTTGGATTCCACATGTTCTCAAAGAAAGATTTGCTCCATTGCATTGATATCTGTATTTGCTGCGCTCCGTTGAAGAAAATGATCCCTTTCTGATGCGGATCGTAACTGCTGATGAAAATGTGAAGAAAATGATCCCTTTCTGAAGCGGATCATAACTGTTGAAGATCGTGAAGAAAATAATCTCTTTCTGAAGCCGATCATAACTGTTGATGAAAAATGGATTGTTTACAACAAAGTTAAATGCAAGTGGTCAAGGAACAGAAGAAATGGAGCAGTCAAAGCACTCTGAGACCCCATATTCATCAAAAAAAAAAATGATGCTCTTTGTTTGGTGGAATTTCAAGGGAATTGTTTTTTTTTTTTTTGAGCTTCTTCCAGACAATTCCACAATTGATTCGGAAGTGTACTGCCACTAATTAGACAAATTGAATGATTCCATCACACAGAAGAGGTCAGAAATGATTAACAGAAAAGTCATATGTTTCATCATGACAATGCCAAACTTCATACAAGTTTGATGACTCACCAGCAACTGTTACAGCTTGGATGGGATGTGCTACCATAGCCACCATATTCGTCATATCTGGCACTCTCCAATTACTACTTATTCAAGTCTTTACAAAATTCTTTACATGGCAAAACACAATTTAAATGAGGATGTCAAAAATGACTTGGTTCAATTTTTACAAGAATAGATCAGAAATTCTATGAGCATGGAATCATGCTACTACCAGAAAGATATATCAGAAATTCCTATGAGCATGGAATCATGCTACTACCAGAAAGAAGGCAACATGTGTTAAACCAAAACGGTCAATATAAAATTAAATAAAATATTTATATACTATAAAAAAATTGTCGTTCATTTTGATGAAAAAAACGAAATTACTTTCTGAACAACCCAATAGTATCTGTGATGCATTCTTAAAAAACTGAATACTGAAATGACACAAATCAAAATATAATTTCCATAAGAAACCATTGAAATAAATAGATAACAAGCACTACTATTTTGAACAAATAAAGTTTAAAACTTAATACTATAGATTCAGTAACTTAAGTAAGACAGTAGGGCATTTAGATAAAAATATATTCATTTTAATTGTATATTTGTTTATATATAAATTTTTATTATGTCATACACTATGCTGTGTTTGGTTATAACTAATTGCAATAACAAAACAATTCGGAACATGAATTTTACCAGTTTCCTAAAGATTGTGAGTATTAAGATAAATAGAAAAAAAAGATACAAATACAGTTTTTATAATGAAAATTCATTAAAAAAAAGGATTATAAAAGGAAGGAAAAAACATGTATTTTATTTTTTAGTTGATTGATAATTTGTAAATTTTATTTTAAAAAAATTAAAAAAAATCAATTCTATTAATAATAAACTGATTTTTTTAGCTTGAATCTCTTGAAACTATTGTTAATCTGCTTTCTGTTTAACACAAAGCTGATTCAAACTAAAAAAGCTGAATCTGAAGCTAAAAGCACAGAAAGCTGATTCAAGCTTTCTATTTAACACAGAAAGCTGAGGCTTATAAAATCAAATATTATGATCAGCTGAGAAAATATAGTGTAGTCACAAATATACATTTTATTTTGAATTTATTTTTTTTTTACATGGAAAGGATGTCTTCATTTACTCACTTAATTATACAATTTCTCCATCATAGAGAAATATTACTTATTATGATCGGAAGACTAATTAGCGTGCGTAAATAAACTTCAAAATTTTTTTTTTAGCTTGCACGTACACTCTTACCCCGTTTCGGATCAAGTTTAGGGTAGCTGATTTTGTAGGAAATTTAAAATTTTCAAGGATGAATTATACGGCAATAGCTGCGCAAAGCGATTGTTAACGACCCTGTTAAATATTTATACGATCGGTTAAAATACTTGTGTTTAAAGTTCCTTTTGCAACTGAGTTGACGTCACATGACGACACATTACGTAGGAGGTATGCGCATAGTCGTGTATCGTGATACAACCTATCTTACTTGTTAGTGCGGTAAAAAGCATTTTATAGTAGATTTATTCATAATTCTGCTCTTGCTAATTAGCGTGCGTAAATAAACTTCAAAGTTTTTTTTTTTAACTTGCACGTACACTCTTACCCCGTTTCGGATCAAGTTTAGGGTAGCTGATTTTGTAGGAAATTTAAAATTTTCAAGGATGAATTATACGGCAATAGCTGCGCAAAGCGATTGTTAACGACCCTGTTAAATATTTATACGATCGGTTAAAATACTTGTGTTTAAAGTCCAACTTTGCAAAAACTGCTCTGCACTTACCCCATTCCATTTTAATTTAATCCTTATAACAAATAACGAAAGTTTTATTTTCAAATCGATGTGTTTAATTTAACAAGACTTTATAGTTTTTAGTTGAGGTCAAAAGAACTTCTTATTTTTCATTCTTTCTTCACTCAAAAAATTGCGTGCAGTTAGATTACAACTGAAAAAGTTTGGTAGATCTATATTATTTTTCTAGCCAAAATAAACAAACATAAAATCACAATAGTTCGTGATTTACTTAGACTATATGATCCGATAACAATAATAGTTCAGATTTGGAAATAGTCAAACAATAATTTTATTAAAAAAATACATTAAATGTCTACGCAAATATTTTTATTTTTACGATTTTATAATATAAACATTCTTTTTTTTGGCTGTGTAATAACAAAAGGTTATCTTTAAAATATTTTATGTTAATAAATTTACAACAGTGCGCATATTTTTACATTTAACACGATCTTTTTTTTTTTTATACAGCAGACTCCCTCTTATTCGGTCCCTATGGGAACGGACTGGATAAACAAATGTCCGGTTAATCCGCAAATATATGCAAAATAGCCTTTATAAGTTTTAAATTTAATAAAAAAAATATAGATGTTGTATATAAATATTTATTTATATCTTCATTTGTCTTTTGATTTAAATTCATTTTTTAGGCAAAATCACGTAATTTTTCTTAAGATTATATCAATGAAAGATTAATTATCTTTTATCTATTCGATATATCTTATCGCACAGTTTTTTCACTTCCGAATGCATTATTCTTTTTTTATTCGTCTTTCTTTTCACTCATAGCTAGATGAAAATGTGTCGGATTTAAAGTGGAGGCCGGTTAAAGCGAAACCGAATAAGAGGGAGTCTACTTTATATACTTTAATTTAGACATTGTTTGCTGATGATGATATTATTGAAATTTCGTTATGAAATTCATTTAATGATTTTAAGAATGACAGGTATTTATCGGTATCTATTTATTATTATTACTCAGGAGATCTTAATGAAATTTAAATGAAGAAAATTAATTAGACTATTAATTTTCTTCATTTAAATTTAATTAAGATATTCGTTATATTAAGCTATATTATTATATGAAAATTCGATATAATAAATTAATTTATATTATACAAAAAATTATTGTTTATAAAATAGTTAATCTATCATTCATCTATTCATCAATAATTGATGTTACTTAAAAATGATGATTTGCGTTATTGGTTCAGATTTAAGTAAAAGAAATATAATTTAAATGCAGTTTGACCCAATTTTAAAAGATATATGGTGTTTAAACTATATTCGAAATAGGATAATGTAAATCAATCAAAGAGTAATTTTTTTAATGAAAAACTAATATATTGAAATAAGATGGAAAAATTATTATTTTCCTAATTACGTTATTGATCATAAAGCATAATGTGTAAAATTTATTTAAAAATGCAAATGTAGTTTGACCCAATTTTAAAAGATCTATGGTGTTTAAACTATATTCGAAATAGGATAATGTAAATCAATTAAAGAGTAATTTTTTTAATGAAAAAATAATATATTGAAATAAGATGGAAAAATTATTATTCTCCTAATTACGTTATTGATCATAAAGCATAATGTGTAAAATTTATTTAAAAATGCAAATATTTGTGTTAGGGACTTCCGTATTGATTTAATATTACTAGTGGAATACTATTAATAAAGCTTTGGTTGCTAACACTTCAGTAGTATCTGTAGGGCAGTTGAAAAATGAACTACAATGATCTCACCTCTCGTATTCTTCATAATATTGCAAGTTTTTTTAGAGTCGATAGCGAATGGAAGAGGTAAATTTGGAATAAATATTGTATATATTTGATTATATTTTTAGTTATATTCATAAAAATATAAAAGAATAGTGAGAGTAACAGAATTATTTTTATAAAATGGATCTTTATAGATATTTTTAATTTATTAGAATTATTATAATATTTCAATGGCATTAAATTTTCGTATTTTTTATAAATAATCGTTTATTTAGAAAGTTTATATTGAAATATTGAAAAGTAATTTTTCGAAAATTTCCTTTATATTTTGTATATTCTTTAGATAAAAAATGTTTTATTTCATATTTAAGCATTACTCGCCAATGTACCGGATATTTCTGGCACATTATTTTTAGGGAGATACAGTGCTGCCTCGCAATTCGTCAGTAATCCGTCGCCGAACTAATGTCGAATTGCGGGACAATATTTTCCATATAAGACTATGTAAAATCTAATCCGTCGCCGAACTAATGTCGAATTGAGAAACTGTCGAATTGCGGGACATTATTTCCCATATAAGACTATGTAAAATAGATTGTCGACTTGCGGGACAATATTTCCCATATAAGATTATGTAAAATAGATTAATTCGTTGTTGGACCCCCATCTCACTCCCCTAACTAGTGAGTGAGAGAGATACAATATATTATTTAACTGTCGAATTGCAGGCATTTCCCATATAAGAAGACTATGTAAAATAGATTAATTCGTTATCGTGCCATCCCACTCCTCTAACTAACGGGTGAGGTGAGAGAGATACACTTTATTATTTACTTTATTACATGTGTTTTACTATTATATAACACATTAAATTACAAAATACACTATTTTATACACAACACACAATTTATTAGCCCTTGGATGTTGGAATGATGAGACTATTTTATACACAACACAATTTATTAGCCCTTGGATGTTAGAATGAAGTCTTCCAGCAGACGTCCTAGCACCCATAATCATCTCTCTCTGTTCCAAAACAATGAATATATAACAGTTGTCCTAGAAACGTATACTCGAGTTACATTTTAATTGTTCTACCTTTCTGCATTTTATCTACAATTTTTTTCTTCGTCTCTTCGCTCAATCAAGTGTTCTTCTTTTCGGAATTATTCCTCTGGTCAGTTCTCTTTGAACCCATCTTTACATTTCACTCGAAAAAATAATAATAATTACAAATTTTTTTACTTTCTGAAAAATGTAGAATTGAAAATTAACACAAACAACACGGGCAAACACCAAAATAGCCCAAAAAGAACTGACAAATAGCAAATGACGTCACACCATTCCACGTACGCGCATGCGCCAACACGCGAAACTCAAATGTCGAATTGCGAAACCGACGAATTGCGAGGCACCACTGTATTAGTTTCTGGTTTGCAAGAGTTTTTGATTGCTACAAATAATAGTCCAGCTGTAAGCAAAACTGAAAAATCAAAACGCGATGTTGATGCCATAGTGATGTTATATATCTGAACTTTTGTAAAGTCACTCATTGTTACATAATAATATCAACACGCATCGGTGACGATATTATTACGCCACTATTATATCAAGACGTCACTAATTGTTACTTTATAACAGATAGCCAAATTCATATCACTACGAGCCAAACAGGAGAATCTCAAATACTTGAGAGCCGCATCAATTTTTTCGGGTAATCTTAACAATGGTTTCAAAAATTTCACATGCATTTATTTCGTATAGATACATACTAATTTTTATAATAAATTAACAAATTACAAATGCATTATTTTTTTAAATCATATAGGTATTTGCTCCATATTAACTATTGACTTTCATGGTATCGAGCCACATTGAAGGTATCAAAGAGCTGCAATTTAGCCACTGTGGCTTTTATAATAATATTGAATATTGGTGATATTATAAACTAATCATTGGTACATCTTATGTTGGAACTTTCTTGATGTCAGTCACTGGTAACGTTTTATGATGTCATCCTACTTATGCAATATGTATGAATCTTTGTTATTAAATTTATTGCTATCATAATGATGCCATATATTAGTGACGTTTTGTGATGTCATCTTATTTAATTTAAATTTATTGATAATAAGTTCACAATTAATTTTAAGTGCTTTAATAAATAAATCATTTTACTCTAATGATTTATTTAGTAAAGAACTTAAAATTCATTGGCTCTTTGTGTCTAATTTTATCGTTGATTTAGCCAGCATATAATGTCACGATTACGTCTCATTCGCGGTAACTTTACATTGTAACGATTTCTTATATTCGTACTGTTTTGTGATGTTACTATATATTTAAGACGGAAAGAAAAGGAAAAACTTCAGATAGTTTTCATTGCAAAATAAAATGCCAACTATGACAAGCATTTACCTAGGAATTTTTCTTGCGCGATAATTTTATCATGGTGTCATGTCTTTGTACGAATTTGTGATGTCATCCATTGATATATTATAATTACGTTCTGTATCGATGATTTTAATGCTGGCATCAATTGTTTCGTCATTGTGACGCAATATATAATATCAATCGGCATTTTGTATGCCATCCATTGTTAGGCCACGAACATGCTAATCAGTGAGACTGACCTCATTCCAAATTTCAACAAAAAAATCTGAAAAGATTTAAATTTGTAATCCAGATAGGTCAGGAATGTGGAAACGTAAATAAAACAAATCGAAAACATTGTATTTTATACATATACAGTATATTAATACATATCATAATATGTTTAAACCAATATCGTGGCGGCCGGATGGCCGAATGGTAACGTGTTGGCGTGCCACGCAGGAGGACCCGGGTTCTTGTCCCGGATTTTTTCGGTGTACTGGGCCCGACCTGGTGATCCCCGTCTTTCACCATCCGGCCCCCCTCCATGGGTGTGGGTGCAGTCCGTGGTTGGAACTGGCCCCGCTCCCTTAGTAATCTCCCTGATTGGAAGCGGGGCGTAAAATATGCAAAAAAAAAAAAATATCGTTGGTTTAAACAAAAGTATTAAGATAATTTCAAATGATACGAAGTTTTATTAAGTTTCTTAATGCAAATGATAGAAGAAAAAATTAATTAAAAATGTGAATTGTTTTACATTATTACATTCTTTTCATAAGAAGAAATATTAGCTTTTAAGTATTTAATGACTTGATTATAAGTGTCATTAACAGCTCCGAATTTAGATATTTTGTCACCTGAGGCAACATTAGAAAATGGTACCCTCTCTTCTCTTCACTCAAGCACATCAATACAAAAACATATCTAATACTTTTGAATCGGGAATATAATGATATTAAATTCATAGTCACTGAGAAACATCAGCTACATAGTTATTGAGAAACATAAAAAACTTGGGTTATACATAGTTTTAATGAAGATAAAGTGATCTATGTTAAAAGCAATAACAATAAAGCATATTTGCCATTATGATATCCTGGTTGCAATATGCCAATGCAGGAAAACGTGTGGGAAACAAATATTTATTTTTTTTAGACAGACTGTCATTCAATTATGTAAATAATAACAATTTAATTCGCACTGGTTTCTATCATGATAAATATTATCCGTTAGAAAAATACACCATTATATCTTTGTAGAATGACTCTACAGCACGAAATATTGCCAAGATAAATATAAAATTAAGTTAGGATATGAAATTTATTGCAACTTCATTTTCGCGCTCTCATAATTTTCGCCCTAGGAGACTGCCTAGTTCACCTCACCATAAATCCGGCACTGATTATTAATATCATTTTTAATAACGTTTTTGACTTTATTACTAGATTTTCTTCAACTACAGAATGAAACCAAAAAGACTCAGCCCTTTAGCTATTAATGATAATGCTGAAAACGATCTGTCTATTAAAATGATATCTATGGCCTGTTTAAATATAGTACCAAGTTATTTTATTATAAGTTAATACAATATAAGTAGTAACAAAAATGTTTTAACTTTTATTTCCAAACTGGATATAATAAAACGAAATTTTTATTCATTTTCGGTGTGGAAAATTTTACGACGATTAAACGATTTTAGTACCAGTTTGCTGTCTGGGTAGTAACTGTTATTGCAAATTTTTGAATATAAAGGGGAGAATGTTTTGCAGAAAAATCTAAATAAATGACGGTATAATAATAAAAAGTGATAATATGAGAAAAAATAAGAATACAAATAATATTTATCAATGAAAAGACTATAAAATATTTGATTCGAAATAATTAAATATATTACAGCTTGATTCAAGAAAGAAAATTCCTGCTATTCAAAGCAGGAATTTTCTTTCTTGAAATCAAATAAGAGGCCTAAATATATTGAAAAATGCTTATTTTGCAACCTCGTTTTGCTATGTCGACTGAAATGGACTGTATGAATGTT
This sequence comes from Olivierus martensii, assembly GCA_000484575.1. Lineage (NCBI taxonomy): Eukaryota > Metazoa > Arthropoda > Arachnida > Scorpiones > Buthidae > Olivierus > Olivierus martensii. The sequence goes on from AYEL01084326.1 coordinate 156,891, forward strand.
CTCAATTTTCTTTTCTTAATGATACAGTAGTAGAGTTTCTCGCTCACACATAAGCGAAAACCAATAAGCAGAAAAACAGGAACCATTGGGCGCTTCCAATTGGCAATCGCTTCTCAGCAAACCATCTTGTTGGAATGAGCTGCCTAACTGGATGGTTTGCTTACTTTGAATGACGTCATCAGGAGCTAAGTTCGCTGCTAAGCGAAGTAAACGATCCGTTGGGTCGCTGACTTTGCTTAGCAGCGAACCAAAAACTAAAGAAGTTAAAACTAGAGAAAAATTGATGTAATACACATTTCTACAATAAAGCTAAATTTAAGAATTTAGCTTTAATTTCATAGTGAATAATTTTAAGATGTTTTTAAAAATAATATATGAAAAGTTCATTTATATATTTAATAAGAAGTATTAAATTCTACTGTTCTTTGTACAACTTTAATTTTATAGTGAATAATTTTAAGATGTTTTTAAAAATAATCTATGAAAAGTTCATTTATATATTTAATAAGAAGTATTAAATTCTACTGTTCTTTGTACAACATTTGTTAGCGATATTTCAACATAATCATCCATAATTTATCTCTTAATAATGCTAATAAGATTTTTTGTTTCTGGTCAGCCATTTTTATGCTTACAAGACGTTCAATTAGACAGCGTGAGCTGTTTAAGCGATGACATTTTCTAGGTAAGTGCTGGTAAGCGCTTGTTCAGCAAGGTCATCAAGTTGCTTGCCAACTGGAATCGCCCAATATCACCATTAATTCAAAAAGTACCTCTCCAATATTGCCAGCTGCAACCAAACACACAGTGTTGCCATCCAAGAAAAAATAAACTATTCAACATTATTATTAAATTTTCTATTATTAATGATTGTATTGATTTTATTCATATTATAATATTCCAAGATATAATTTCTATTCTAAGCATTGACAGCATCTATTTTTAATTATATTTCAATATTAATTTATATACTGAAAACATAATTGAATATTATCATATAATAGAAATACTCTTATTAATGATATTCAGTAAATATAACGTAAAATAACTGAAATGATTACTTTAAAAAAATTCATATTTTCATTTAAGCACATTTTAGTGGAGTATATTGCATTTAAAATTATACTAAATTTAAAAAATTTCTTTCAAAATATTTATATACGCTTAATACAGGTACTGTTTTATAAGAAACATAAGTAAACAAAGAGGATATTATATCAATAAGAAAATTGATTAAAACATAAATTATCAAGACTATATTTTATGACATTCTAATTATCTTTATAGGAAACACGAACGACACGTACGTTTGGAAAATAGCTGGCATGTTGGTAATGTTTCATTATATTTAAATTTAACATGTACTTATAATAAAAGTTTTAGAAATATATTTTCATTTCAGAGTGATAATTATATGACTTTCGATGAATCCAAGACCAAGATCACAGGAGGAGTATTTTTTGCTGTTTTCGAAGCAGTTCGAATCAAATTAAATTTTAGGTGAACTTTATTTGATCTATATTTAAATTATTAAAAATGTAGCTTTATATATTTTGATACAGGTAAATATAAAGTAATAATGAATATATTAGCAATAATAATTAACTGTGGTCGGATAGATGGAAGATAGACATTTCACTGGTGGACAATAGACAAATCGAAGGGAAAAAACACCGGACATTCGGCCGAATGTACATATAACATTTTTAATTTTTGTTGTTTATTCTCCTTCGATTTTTATTTCTATTTATTATTAACCAAGTGTCCAGATACTTGGTCCGTCGACCAAGTATCCGAGAGACTCCAAAACAACAGTTAACCATTTTTTTAAAACAAATAAAAATTGCATAAATACATCGCAATAGTTTTTGAAATTTAAAATTTATGAAATATGTCTATATGTATGCATGTATATATGTAATTAAGAGCCTCCAAAACAACAGTTAACCATTTTTTTTTAAATAAATAAAAATTGCATAAATACATCGCAACAGTTTTTGAAATTTAAAATTTATGAAATATGTCTATATGTATGCATGTATATATGTAATCTTTATTTCACGAATAATTTTTATCAGCGTTTTGATCATTTACAATTATCGATATATTTATAATTATATAACTAAGAAAGATTAAGTTATTTAAAAAATAATTTGGATAGAAATTTGATCAATTCAAAATCTGGATCATCAGTAGATTTTTTTGAGATTCAGTTCTACACATATACAACACATATACATAATACAAAATATCATTTATAAATTGTAAATAAATAAATATATATTTTTAATTTAAAATCTATAAATTTTATCTAAAATTAATATTTACTTAAATAAAAATCGATAATCTTAATTTGTCACTATGATTTAAATTCGTTTTTTTGAAGCAAAGTCACTAAATCACGCCAATTTTTGATAGGAATTATTCAAATAGCAGCTTGAACTATCTTGATATTCTACTGTATATATCTTATTATAATTTAAAGCGGAGACTGGTTAAAGCGAGACCGGATAAGAGGGAGTCTATTGTATTTGATTAAGTTTAGATTTATTAAACATTTTATTAAAAGAATGTAATTTAAAATGAGAATGTGAAATCCAAAGGATAATAATTATCTAATTTTTAAATATAGACCAAAGATTAATTTTCTATGTTAATTCTATTTCAATTAGAAAAAATTAATTAACTGTTATTTAATTAAAATATTCTTTTCATTGCCCAATTTGTAAGCATTAATATATCAATATTTCTGATTGTCTATTTTTCTTTATTAGTATATAAAAACTGAAAAATAATTAAAGGAAATTTCGTTGGAAAATATATTAGAAGACGAATATGTTTTATGTTACTGCAAAAATTAATTAAATTTTTTTTTAGTTATTCATTAGTTAAGCCGATAAAAAGATGGTATGGTGGCAAACTCAAAAATGGAACACGGCACGGATGGATTGGACAAATTATAGACAAGGTAAAATAAATTTCATTGTGTTTTATTTAAAATTAATTTAGGGCTGTTCAACTGGCGAGTCGTGAACCAATAATCCTTCGAGTTAAATTTTAAATATCCCTGACTACAAAAAACGAAGAGAAAATAATGAAAGCACGACAAGAAAATAAAATTATATAAAATCACGAAATCTGAATTTAAAGACAAAATGATGAAAAAATAATGATTATAGTTGAAAGCACAGATATCAGTGTGATCAGGTGAAGAAAAATCATAATGTAGACAATGATTAAAAAATAATGATTATAGTTGAAAGCACAGATATCAGTGTGATCAGGTGAAGAAAAATCAATGAAGTTTAGAATCAGAAGTGATTGCAACAGTGTGTATTAATTTTCCAACTGACAGCGAACATTATCCAATTATTGGACAGAAATACCAACATATGACATTTTATACTAAATACAAATATTCTATCTAGCACCGGTTCTAGATATTTTGTCACTTGAGGTAACATTAGAAAATGGCGCCCCTCTCCTTTTTACTCACGCACATTAATACATAAACATATCTACATCCTTTTCAAAGAAAGAACTTTCAAGGCCAAACACTATGATCGACGAGTCTTTTCAGTTAGGATTAACGATAAATGATACGATGTAAAGCGGATCGCAGTAGAGAATTTATTATCATTTACGACTTGATATTTGAATTAAAACATAGTAATCAGATTAAAATATGTCAATTTTTACTTTATAAATGCTAAAATTAATTATTATTTGAAAATTTATTTTAAAAATTACCTTCAGTTATAATTCTTTTAATTGTCGATACCGAACACTAGTAGCTAGTGAAATTTCGTTAAAAATATCATTTCGAATAGATTTCTGCCTTCCAAAATACTTATATAGGTTTAAATTATTATTTCTGGCTTGATTGTGCAATGTTTCTCCTCGCTTACAAACAATTATACTATCCGCCATTACTGCTAAATACTAAAGGACGGTGACATCATTCGTTGTATTTATTTAATTTTAAGCGATTAGAGATTTAGTTTAATATTTAATAGCATGACCATATGAAGTATTAATTCGACAATTTTTTAAAATATAATAAACATTTCAAATTGTTACTGATGATAAAAGGTAAACTGCTATTAGATGAACGAAACAGAAATCGGCTATTCTATTGGATGACTTGACCTTTGCAATCCATAAGCTCTTTACCATATAGGCTTAAGGCAGGTGATCTTTCTCTGAAAAGTGTATAATACTTTGGAACTGAGAATGTAATGATGTCAGATACATGGTCACTGAGAAATATATAAAAAACATGGCAAATTATGATATGCCAAAACTGGAAAATGTAAGGAAGCAAATTTATTTTGTTCAGACAACTGTCATTCAATCATGTAATAATAACAATTTAATTCGCACTCGTCCCTTGATAAGTATTAACCGTTAGAAAAATACACCATTACGTCCAAGGCCGTGCGATAGATTTTCTCAGTATGAAGCAAATCTTCGAAATGCCACTACTTAAATGTTTGATTTCGCTGCTTATGCCAATCCCCTTATGGTGCCGCTTGATGCAGGCACCTCTCTGTTTCAAAGCACTGCACGGCGCTGATTATGTCTTTATAGACCGAATCTGCAACAAGAAATATTGTCAAGATAAATATAATTAAGCTTGTTTGTGAAATTGCAACTGCATTTTCGCGCCCTCCCATAATTTTCGTCCTAGATGACTGCCTCATTCGCCTCACCCTAGATCCGGCGCTGATTATACTCAATAAAACATTTTTTTTCATAAATGACATTAATTCGTTGTTTCTATGATTAATTATTTTAGCATGCCATACTATTTTAGTTTACAAACAGGCATGGATGAGTAATTCTTTAATTTTTATATTACTTCGGCATTTGAGGCAACGATGTTTACCCAAGAATTATAAATTATTTTAGGAGGCATGTTTACGACCTCTAAAAAACTGTATTCATAAGTTAAAACATGGATTGAATCTTGTTGACGTTAAGCCTGAGTCTCACGGGCGTCAATAGAGTGTTTTTCTAAAACACTTACTGGCTGGATTGATCAGATAAAAACACTTCGGCTCCAGAAAAGATCCAGTTCATATCCTTTGAAAAATTTATATGAAGCGTTCGACTCGGACATTGATCCTCGTTTTTATAATTAGATGAACTCCCACGAAATGTGAAAGATCTGAAATAGGATTTTCAATACTTTGCTCTTAGTAAACATTGATTGTGAGGAAGAATTAAAAATTAACAAAGATTGATCTAATTGCAAAATTAGTATAAGGCTATAATACATTGATTAATATATATTGATTAATTTGTATAAATTGCATATTTTTCAGGAGGCAGATATGGGTTTTCTTCCTATATTTGTAACTTACGAGCGATCTTTACTTATGGATTATCCTATGCATTTGAAGACTTTCCCAATACTTTTTCTCACAAAAGCTCCAGAACAGTTACCAAATTGGACTTCTATTACAAGGCCTTTCTCTTTTAAAGTAAGATACTTAACAAATGTATTTAATATTCCATTGATCCGAATTAATCCCGATATATACAACACAGATGTGGATTTGTATATTTGTATCCGCCATTTTGTTCGGATTAGTTTTACATCAAGTGTTAAAAAAAGATTCCGCTATTGGAAAAACTCCAACATCTTGCACCCGATCAAAAATTTTCTGGTATTTGTTTTCTACGTATGCAAATCAAGGGAAGTAAAACTGTTTAAATAAATTTATTTTCTTATAATTTAAGAGAATAATAAAAGATTTACGTGTAAACTTTTTCATTTTTTCAGGAATTGACATCAGTCCATTTAAAAGATTTCCATCCAGACTATTAATCGGATTATGGTGGTTAACAATTGTGGTTTTAGTTTCTAGTTACAGTGGGATTTTAATGTCTTATCTTACTTATCCTCTAAGTGAAGACGTTCCATCAACTTTTGAGGAATTAATAACTGCTGTGCAAAATGGCCACTATTCCTGTGGTACACTTAGAGGTGATGGCGTGATGGAATCTATTTTGGTACTATATACTTCTGAATATAAATGTTTTTAATCGAGAAAATTAATATATGATTTTAATAAATTAATATAAATATTTTTTTAGGCGGCAAAATCGGGAAATGCCAAGTTTTTTGGAGATTATCTTAGATCAACTGACAACTATTTCGCTGAATACGAAATAATGGAACAAGTACGGAATAATCGATTTGCTTTCATTTATATCGATTATTTGATCGATAAATTACTTGCGAAAACTGAAGATCCCGATAAATTCGCAATTTCAAAAGATTCTCTAATGACGTTCTATTCGGCATACTCATTAAGGAAAGGATTTCCGTATAAAAATAATTTGACCAAAGTGTAAGAAGGATGTATATTAAAACTTATTTTATCTCATTTATTACGTATTTTATAACATTTCTAATGTTTTTAATTTTTAGAATAATTCGCTTGTCGGAAGCAGGAATAATTGACAAAAATTATGAAGAGACTCTTCGTATTCCAGTTACTTCCGAATTCCGAGCTTTAAGTTTGGATGATTTATTCAGTCCATTCCTATTGCTTGTTACTGGATACATAGTATCTTCGATTTGCTTATTTCTCGAATTGCTTATTGTGAAAAAGATGAAAAAGAGTGTGATTTAAACTATATAATTTATTATTTCAACCTTTTTCACTTTTCACGGTGAATAAGGCTAGATTTTTCTATTGCATTGGAAGCAGAACATTCTAAAAATCTATTTTCATATTTCAATTTTCTCGCTGTTAATATATAATATAAATATTTAACTATAAATTACATACACATAATTTTGAGCATATTATGAAATGGTACTTTACTTTTCTTTTCTCATATTTAATATTTTTCAAATAACAGAAAAAGGATTATTCATTCTGATATCAGGAATAGGGGGATATCAGTTTTCTTGTTATTTATCTAGTTCTCCAAAAAATCATTTTTAATTTAAATAACCGGAATATAATATCGAAAATTTCTAATCATACTTCATTACTCGTTATTCATGATATTAGTTAGTTTTATAAGTTATTTATTAGTTAGGTTCATAGGCTTATGTGACTTTGATGTTTCTCTTCTAAGCATAAAGTTGCTTACGTTAATCAGATATATATGCATTATAATAGCTTTAATGTGGCGTATGCTGTGTATAATACTTTTAAATTCAAATAATGACATGTTTTACATGATATTTACTGCTAATTTTCTCTGGAGAAATTTTCATAACATGGAAGCAATAGCCATAGTTATAGTTATAACGAGTAACTGCAATTTAAATATTTCTTCTAGTTTTATCATGAATTTTTCTCATTTATGTTGTTTAATCAGAAAATTACTATAAAAAGAGTTTTTAAGATTTCATATTTCAACATATATAAGAATATCAAAAATTGTTCTTAAATTGTTTGTTTTAACAACAGATTTAGATGTATAACTACTGATTCAAATGGAGTCTAATAATTTTATCGTTTTTTGAAAAAAATACGATTTTCTACACCTCGCTTCTTCATTTTTACCTCTATTCGTATTTGTCGGAAGCATTTTTACCTTAAAAATATCTTTAAAAGTCGCCATGTGTGTTTCATAAGCAGAAAGTACTTCGATAGAAACTGGAAAAATAATTCAAAAATTTTCTTTATAACAATTATTACTTTCTCAATTTTTTAATATTAAATTTAAATTATGATCCATTTACATGATCAAATATTTTGAAATTTTATAGGCTTTTTATAACCTAAAACGTAATTTTGAGAATTTTTATTGCTAAATTTTTCAATATTTATACATAAACAATTGAAGATTAAAATCAGATGGAAAGAAAGAAATGTAATATTTAAATATTTTGGAACAAGAATGAAAAGTCCATTGACAAATTTGATAAATGTTTAAAAAGTACATAGATTAAAATTGATAAAAAAAGTATATATTGGGAGGAACTCCGAATAAACTATATACACTTACTGCCTCCTTTAACAGAATTGATATACCTCGAAATTTTATTAATTCTAATTTTTGATTCCAGTTTGATATTATCGATCTTATAATTTCCAAGCGAAGTATTACATAGAATATTGATAGAATATAAAAATTGACACATCAAATATAATTAATAAAAGAACTAGAATCCAATTAATAAAAAAAATTAGTATTCGTAAATTTTTTCTGAGAATAACTTCAACTTAATTGTAAACTCTTACCAAAATAAAATATCATTGATTGCTGTTACAGCTATTTGTTTTTACTTTGTTAGAACTGGTTTGAAAAAAGTCATAATCGACTAAAAAATGTTGCTTTTCTGCTTTTTCTTTCATATTCAGTGGCATTAAATCCAAACAAACCTTATTTTACTCTTCATACATTTCTATATATTGCATCTTTCAACTTATTTAGACATATCACAAATTTTATAATCTAAAAACTTCACTAGAACCGAATCAAAATGAAAAATTTTCAAAAATATTTTTCTTGAATGCAAGAACAGCGATTATTGAATATGAATTGCTTATATGCAGATACTTATGTGAATATTGTTGTTGAATATTAAAACGTTTTGAAGAATAGTCATCACATATATATCTAATAAAATTTTAAAGTATTTTCTTCTATAATATTTAGAAATCGATGTTAATTGCTTAAGTATATGTGCTAATAATTAACTCTAAATTTAAGCTGTACTCTTTAAATTTAATAAAATTTATCCGATAATAAACTATGGTTTAATGATTTTTAAATGAAATTTGACAGAAAATTCAACTTTAATATTTATCTCACATTATTCACACATCGAATTTTGTATTAAAAGACATGATGGAACTTTTCTCTCCCATGCTTACTTGCAGAAAACATATGTTAAGAATCATTTTCAGGAAAGTAACTAAAACTGTTTAGTATACATAATATATGTTTTAACCAGGTTTATGATCATTCCAATTTTCTTTTATACTTTTTTCAAATATCGTATTGATAAATTTTCCAAATTCTGAATTCAATATCGATCATTAAACTACACGAAAATGATTAAATTAAAGTATTTTATATATCATCTATTTTTTCTATATAAACAAACTACAGTAAACTTTTCTATAACGCGAATTCATATAATGCGAAGAAAAAATCGCGACTAGTATTTCATACAACGTTATAAACGGTCCCGTATAACGTGTAGGATAATATTTGCTCATACTTTTTAAATTTTTGTTTTTTAGAAACGCAGAATATTATACATACATTTAGCTTTGTTTATATATAAACAGTCAAAGCTATAGTTATAAAATTATGTAAAGGTTTATAAAAGAACTCAGAGAAAAAGTTTAAATTTACATTCTAATATTGCATATTTCGTATAACGCGGAACGTATCTCCCGCGTTGTACGGGAGTCCACTGTACTGTATATTAACAAATACAACAAAGTATACATCAGAAACATGAAATAAAACTGTCGAAAAAGTAAATTTTACTGAACTAAATTTTTAATTCAATTATTAATTATTGCTAATTAAATAAAATTCAAATTTGTGAATAAAATTTATTAGTTCGTATGAAATTACAAAAGTAACTGTCCATAAAATCACTTTAAAACTTCCTAATTAATTTAGTTATAATTTTTATAAAATTGATATATTTACATCAATATATAGGCCTATATATAAAGCAGGAAGATAAAATTTATTATAGTTTTCACTGAAATTGTTTACGTATTTCACAAACAATAATTTTCTAAAAAAAAAAGATAATTTATCATTTTATTATATTTTCTAAAAAAAGATAATTTATCATTTTATTATAAATGTAATTATATATAAAACTATTTTACTATCTATTACAGTTGAAAGAAAATTACTGGTTATCATAAATTTATCACAAACGATGATTATTTATATAATATATATTTAAATAATGATATAGTTATTTTCAGATCAATTTTAACTGTTATAAATGATAATCATACTGCATTTATTTCGATTGATTGCATCCTATTTTTAACTGGATCCGAAAATAATAAGTAAATATAGACTAATATTTTATCCAGTAATTCTAGTTCAGGATTTAAAGAATTAAAATTCAACTTACAAAATTTAAAAGAATAATATTTACTACTATAAGTAATATTTAATTATGGTTAAAAGTAATATCAAATATGCAATATCCGGTATTTGGCATTCGTCATAGTTGTATTTTTTAATTCTTTGGAAAATTACCTAGGCTTCAGTCTGGTTTTCAGTCAGTAACAATTACTGGTTACTATTACTCGTATCAATAAAAAACTTCTTAAAATTTTGCGTAAAAAATCGTATTTACTCTACATAATATAAAGGAAATATAGTAGAAATTCAATTGTTTTCCAGTTTTGATTTCGATGAGATATTGTTGATGGTATGATCAACAATATCCTTTCTATGAATAGAAATACAGTATATCTTTTCTATTCATAGAAAGGATTTGAAATATATAAAAGATACCCAAAAACACATTCCATTCGAATTTAATATTGAAACAAGTGTATAAAGAATGGAATATTGTTATTATGTTTATTATAATCATAGAAAAGTTATTGAGATCATTTTATTCTGTTCATAGAAAGGATATTGTTATTTTTGCTTTTATACAGTATATCATCCTTTGAATTATATCTTTTCTATTCATAGAAAGAATATGTTCTATGAATAGAAATATCCCCTTTTAATTTTTATTTTCCTTTCTATGAATAGAAATACAGTATATCTTTTCTATTCATAGAAAAGATACCCAAAAACACATTCCATTCGAATTTAATATTGAAACAAGTGTATAAAGAATGTATATAAGTTATTCGGATTAATTTTTAGGTTTTCATGAAATATAGAAGCGATTTCTTTCATCAAATATATCAACTATTCAGCATCTCTTAATCTTTTATCTTCTAACTATTTAAAAATTTATTTATACAGTACTTGTGTTCAAATCATTTGAATTTATACAATGTTTTAAAATATATCCATGTTTCAATATTATAATGAACTGTTTAGAGATAAATTCCAAAAAAATCTACGAAAATTCCCCACTTTTGAAATTTCTCTCTTTGAGGATTTAAAAAAGACATTAAAAAATATAAATTTTTTCCATGAAAATTTTATTTTGAAAGGAATATTTAATTTACAATTTTATTTTATTTTATTATTCATTAAGAGTTTTAAATCTTAATGAATAATAAATTTATTGCTTGTATTAAATAAACTTACAAATAAATAATTAATAAACGTAGCATATACTGATATATATATAATATACAGTTTATTCTACAATATACTATAT